>JAVJIF010026906.1:0-56123 GCA_038442645.1 Agave tequilana | reverse complement strand
TTTAAATGCATAATTGAGCAATACTTTAAATCACCATACTGAAGCCATGGGTGAAGAATAAATTAAGGTTGGAGAAGATCCTTGATTCCTCCTTTTGATCCTGCAAGCCCTAATGTCAAGATCCTCTTTTCTCTGTCTCCCTGTCCTTGCACAATCTCACAGTTTCTTTTCTGATGTATATTCTCAAATGAATGAGCGTGTGATTGTTTTTCTTTGCAGGAGGAGAAAAGTGGGTCACACATTTGCAATTAGACCCCTTGAAATAAAACCTTTACATCATGGTACCCTTTATATTTCAAGAGACCATATAACTATATAAATGTGACTATAATATGGGCATCCTTAATATCAGTCAACTTTAATAGGAATCTAATGCAAATAATCAAGGTTAAGTGGGCCACCTTTATATGAGATTAACATTCTCCCACTTGGACCACTAACCGATTAGGTTAAAACTTTAGAAAACAAATAAAAGAAAAGACTCATTTGAAAATCATTTTGACTTCATTGGATTCCATACTGAAAAAACTTGACACGTGATCACGAATTTAAAAAACAACAACTGATAAGCCCAAATATGAAATACCGTAATACTGCAATTAGTTTGGACTACCAATGCGAGTCATAGCGGTTATACAACATCCACGTCATACTCCCTTCTATGTACCACAACATTGATAACCCTTACTAATTGAGTTCATAACCAAAATGACCCCTGTAATTGTCTTGTAAAGACATTTCCTGTTTAACAAACATCCATACATAATATGTGCACACATAATTGGATAACAGGAAACACAGAAACAGAACTTTTATTTGTACAATAATGTCAATTACATAAGTACCAAATACACATTTACAGATTGCCCAAAAGACCCATTCTTACAACATGTTCCTTGAATGTCTTTGGAGGCAATCCCTTTGTCATTGGATCAGCAACCATTAAAGTGGTACTTAAACTTACAATTGACACTTTCTGTCTCTCAACTCTTTCTCTAACCACCAAGTACTTAAGTTCTATATGTCTAGAACCATTAGAGTACTTACCATTCTTAGAGAAGAATACGGCTGCTGTATTGTCACAATATATCGTCAGCGGCCTGGCAATAGAGTCAACTACACCAAGTGCTGAGATAAAATTCCTTAGCCATAATGCATGATTTGTGGCCTCAAAACAAGCTATGAACTCAGCCTCCATCGTGGATGAAGCAATAATGGACTGCTTCACACTCTTCCATGAGATTGCCCCACCTGCTAGCAAGAAAATAAATCCTGAGGTAGACTTCCTGCTATCTGGGCAACCACCAAAATCTGAGTCTGAATAGCCGATCACCTCCAACTGATCTGATCTCCTCTATGTGAGCATATAGTCCTTTGTCCCTTGAAGATACCACATAACCTTCTTAGCCAACTTCCAGTGCTCCATTCCTGGATTGCTTTGGTATCTTCCCAACATCCCAACAGCAAAGCTGATATCTGGCCTGGTACAAGTGCTTGATACATCAAGCTCAACAGCTGATGCATACGGAACTTTCTGCATTTGACCCTTTTCTAAGTCATTTCTGGGACACTGGCTACCACTTAATCTGTCACCCTTCTGAATGGGTGCAGGACTGACTGAACACATTTCCATATGAAATCTTTCCAAGACTCGATTGATATACCCTTTCTGAGACAATCCTAGCAATCCTTGAGATCTATCCCTGAAGATCTCTATGCCAATAACATAATTTGCCTCACCCATATCAACCATCTGAAATTTCTTGGTAAGATAGCTTTTAGTTTCATACAGCAAACCAAGATCACTACTGGCTAACAAGATGTCATCTACATACAGAACCAGAAAAATAAACTTGCTCCCACTGATCTTTAGATATATACACTGATCAACAGTGTTTTCTGTAAATCCAAAAGAGGTAATGGTATCGTTAAACTTTATATACCATTGCCTGGAAGCTTGTTTAAGTCCATATATAGATTTCTTTAATTTGCAAGCCAAGTGTTCTTGTTCTTTAATTGCGAACCCTTCAGGTTGCTCCATGTAGATATCCTCATCCAAATTTCCATTTAGAAAAGCAGTTTTCACATCCATTTGATGTAACTTCAAATCATAATGAGCTACAAGTGCCATAATGATTCTAAGAGAATCCTTCTTTGATACTGGAGAGAAGGTCTCTGTATAGTCAATGCCTTCTTTCTGAGTGAAACCTTTGGCCACAAGTCTAGCCTTATATCGTTCGATATTGCCTTTAGAGTCGCGCTTGGTCTTAAAGACCCATTTACACCCGACTTTCTTACAGTTATAAGGCAATTCAACGAGATCCCAGACTTGATTTTGGTCCATAGATTTCAACTCATCTTTCATAGCATCAACCCATTTACTAGAATCATTGCATTCTATGGCTTGTGAAAATGAAACTGGATCTTTATTTATCCCAATATCATAGTCAGATTCCTGTAGATATACCACATAATCATCTGAAATGGCAGATCTTCTTTCCCTTTGAGATCTTCTCAAAGCTGCCGGTTGTGGTGGTTCTACAATATTTTCAATGGGAATATCTTCATGGAGTGGTGAACCAACATTAACTTGTTGTTCTGGAATCTCAACTTGATGATCAAGCTGAGGGACAACAATCTCTCTTGAAGGAAAGGGTATTGGGATATTTACCCTTACCACTTCAAGATCTACCTTTCTTGGTTCAGCACTCCCACTAATTTCACCATTTTTCAGGAATCTGGCATTACCAGTTCAACTATTCTTGTACTATGGTTAGGACAATAAAATTTGTATCCCTTAGACTTATCTGGATAACCAATGAAATACCCAGATATTGTTTTTAAGTCTAATTTCTTTTCTTGTGGATTATATATTCTAGCCTCTGCTGGACAACCCCAAACATGTAAATGTCTTAAACTAGGTTTCCTACCAGTCCACAACTCAAAAGGAGTTGTTGGGACAGCCTTACTAGGAACCATGTTTAATATATACATAGCAGTCTTTAAGGCTTCATTCCACAATGAATTGGGTACATTAGAGAAGCTCATCATGCTCCTAACCATATCCATAAGTGTTCGGTTCCGCCTTTCAGCAACACCGTTCTGCTGAGGCGTACCTAGCATTGTGTATTGAGCACAAATGCCATGCTTTTCTAGAAATTTGGCAAATGGGCCAGGAAGTTGTCCTGACTCGTCATATCTACCATAAAATTTACCACCTCGATCTGATCTTATGATTTTAACCTTTCTATCTAATTGTCTCTCGACTTCTGTAATGAACACCTCTAGGATGTCAACAGCCTGAGACTTTTCATTAATTAGATACACATAACCATAACGTGACAGATCATCTATAAAGGTAATGAAATATCTCTCTCCAGTAAAACATGGAATGGAGAGTGGTCCGCAAATATCTGTATGAATTATTTCCAGGAGTTCTTTACTTCTTGTGGCACATTTCTTAGTGTGTTTGGTTTGCTTTCCTTTTATGCAATCCACACACACATCAAAATCAGTGAAGTCTAGGTTATCCAAAATCCCAGTCTTCACTAATCTTATAATTCTATCCCTGGAGATATGCCCCAGTCGCCTATGCCACAAGATTGAGGATTTTTCATTTATTAAGCCACGTTTTATACCAACATTCGAATGCAGAGATAATAAAGATTGTGCAAACTCATCATTCAATGAAATTTTATATAAACCATCACATAAAATTTCATGTCCAACCGGAATTGAATTATACATTAAAGAGAGTTTTCCACAACTAAACAAAACAGAATATCCAAAAACATCTAATTTGGATAATGACATTAAGTTTCTTGAAATCGAAGGTACATAAAAAAGTATCCTCAAGATCCATCTGATGACCCGTCTCCAAGAGTAGTCGATAAACACCAACATATTCGACCTCCACTTTGAGACGGTTCCCCATAAAGACGAATCTCTCACTTTCTTTCGGTTTCCTGGTTGTAAGGAATCCCTGCATTGAATTAGTTATATGAGTTGTGGCTCCAGAGTCTATCCACCAAGTATTAGAAGGAACTTCAGCAAGATTTGATTCATAACATACAAAAGAAAGTTTTGTACCTTTCTTTTCGAACCAAGCTTTCCTCTTGTTGCAGTCCTTCTTCACATGTCCTTTTCTGCCACAGAAGTAGCATTTGACAGTGAAAGCTTTTCTATGACCTTGGCTACTTTCCCCATGGTCATTTCCTTTTTTGATGGAAATCTCTTACCTCTTCCATATTTACCTTTCTTATGGATACCTCCTGAAGTTACTGCCAACACTGAGTGCTGTCCTTCTTGCCTCAGTCTCACTTCCTCTTGAACACACATACCAGTTAGCTCATTCAAGTTCCACTTATCCTTATGAGTATTGTAGTGGATCTTGAATGGCCCAAACTGTGAAGGAAGTGAGTTGAGGATGAACTGTACTAAGAAGGACTCATCCACCTTCATTCCCAGTGATCCTAGCTTAGCAGCCTTATTAGTCATATTTAGAATGTGTTGTTGAACTCCTCTATTACCATCATATTTCATGGTGGTAAGTTCAGCCATAAGGGTGCCAGCTAATGACTTATCTGCAGACTTAAATCGGTCTTTAACCGCACTTAATAGTTCAGATGCATTAGTTGTAGGAGGGAGTGAAGTCTTGATGTTATTAGCTATGGTCATCTTTATGAACATAAGACTGAGCCTATTAGACTTTTCTCAAGCTTTGGCATGGCTGACCTGTTCTGCTGTACTCTCAGCAGTCACTTCATCAGGTTTGTCAACTGTTAGAGCCATGTCTAGGTCCAAAACACCCAGTGTAAACTGTACATGTTCAAACCACTCTGAAAAGTTGGTACCATCCAAGGCTGGAATGCTAGTGGCATGAGTGTGAAGGGAAGTAGGGACGTTCACTGAAACATAATAGGACAAGCTCACATTAGGGCCACTAATCAATACATCAACTTTAAATTAATTAAGATGAACTATTGATATCACTTTGATTTCTCCTTTGGGCGAAACCTAAGCATATCTAGTGTTCACTCTTTTAGGTGAGAACTTTTATCACCTATGTAGGTCTAATATAATTTATGTCACTTAGTTAGTAAGTCATGTTACCTTTGGGTATCCAATTCCACACCACTAAGTTACATAAATTACACTATCCTACCCGGTTCATAATTATTTGAAAGAGACTTTCCTTTGGGCCAGTCCCAATCTCCTAACTAGAACCGCCATCGAGAATATTATTATCTTTTATGTCTTCCTCATTGACAAGTCTTTTATGCAGTTGTATATTCATAAGGTTTACTAACATAGGTCACTTTGGCAACTACTAAATCAATAAGCCTTATGAATACTAAACTAACCAATAATATTCTCTAATCTTTTATTTGAGTAAAGCCATAATACCTCAATACATTACTTGACCAAGCATCAATCATTATTAACACAATAACTTAAATGTGTAATATACATTAATGATTGAATATTAACAAGTATTAGTCGACTACAAGGAAAGATTAGTCGACTTGGGTCAAGTCAAGTCGCTACACATTAGGTCTAGTCGACTAGTGCAAAAGAAAATTAGTCGACTATACCCATATTATTAGTCGACTACAAACTTTATTAGTCGACTTCACATTTAATTAGTCGACTCCTGAATCCAACAGAAAGTTCTCAACTTTCGGGTCACCGAATTAGTCGACTTGGAAAATATGATTAGTCGACTATAACCTAATTAGTCGACTAGTCATAAAATCAACTAAAAATCTAGTCGACTCCTGCGGCAAACAGAGACTTTAAAATTTTCTGGAAAAGGGAATTAGTCGACTATACGATGGGATTAGTCGACTAATAGTCGACGAAGCAGTTATCAAAGGCAGTTCCTGCTTAGTCGATTTTAATCCCAAAATTATCAAAAATTAGGGTTTTCAATTCCTTTGATTTTGATCCCAATTTAATTGCATAATTAGAGGAATATGAACATGATATTAGGGCTATTAAATCCTCTACAAATTCTACAATTAAAAGATCAAAAATTCGATTTTATGAATTGTTAATCAAAAACCCTAACTTTCCATAATTCCTAAATCCAAGATGTATTGATTCTTTAAACACGGCTCTGATACCAAATGTTGGAAATTAAATTGATTTAATGCGGAATAATGGCCATGAATCTAAGAATCATATACATCTTAAGGAAATTTAAATGCATAATTGAGCAATACTTTAAATCACCATACCTGAAGCCATGGGTGAAGAATAAATTAAGGTTGGAGAAGATCCTTGATTCCTTCCTTTTGATCCTGCAAGCCCTAATGCCAAGATCCTCTTTTCTCTGTCTCCCTGTCCTTGCACAATCTCACAGTTTCTTTTCTGATGTATATTCTCAAATGAATGAGCGTGTGATTGTTTTTCTTTGCAGGAGGAGAAAAGTGGGTCGCACATTTGCAATTAGACCCCTTGAAATAAAACCTTTACATCATGGTACCCTTTATATTTCAAGAGACCATATAACTATATAAATGTGACTATAATATGGGCATCCTTAATATCAGTCAACTTTAATAGGAATCCAATGCAAATAATCAAGGTTAAGTGGGCCACCTTTATATGAGATTAACAATTTCCACAGCTTAAACTAATGCTAAGAATCTTTTTTTCTTTTTTTTGTTTGCCTATATAAGATAATATGTTGTAAGTTGAGTTTGCACAATTATGTGGGGACTTGCTCCAACTTCTCTTTTTTCTGTCGCTGTACGCGATGCTTGCCACTTCAAACCAACACAGTCATCTTTACCTTCCATATTTGTTTTGTTTCTTTCACACACACACAAACAAAGCCCACTCAGCCCCTCACACACTATTCAAAAGAACACTCCCATTAGAATATTATTGGCCAACAACCAAGATGCAAAAAGGGATTAAGAAATCTCAGTGGAGAATAAGATTCTAATCCCACTCACAAAAAGAAACCAGCTACATGAATGAATGAATAGATAAACTATCCATTTCTCCACCTCTTTAGGTTTTTGCCACTCATTTAGGCTTTTACTAGCTAGGTTTTTGCCAACACTTCTTTGACCATGGTTATTGATTCTAGGTCTATACATTAACAGAAGACTGCTATCCCTAATTCGAGTTCACGAACACAAAGATTGATGGTTATTTACAAAGATCATTGTGATTCATATGCACAATAGAAATAGAAAGACGACAAATAGGACACGTAGAAAATATAATTACAAGAGTTGCGCAGTATGGGGCTAATATATAATAAGATTAAGAGGCCAATGTGGCATTCATTTTGAAGGGGGACAAGCTCTAAACTAGAGGAAAGAGTGATGCTTACTAAAGATTAGAAAAATAAGGCCATGGGGGATCTTTGTGTTGTATTATTATACTTGTCGTTGAACAGATATATTGGCGTGTAGAACGGATCACTTGGTTGTTAATCACATGAACACATGCCACAAGGAATGGAGAAGTTAATGAGGATGGAAGCACAAAATTAGTAAACAATTAGAGTTTTTCATGAGCATGAAAATGGGTTGCACATTAATTCTACCTCACATGCTTCAAGGAGTATTCACAGTTATAAAGAATTTATAAATGATTCTTAGATTAGTTTTGAAGCTTGGCATGTCATGGCACTGACATGATTCTTACAAGAATTTTGAAAGTTATCACCAAGTTGGTTAATTAAGGATATTATTACTGCTTCACATCAAGGGCACATTGGCATGCTTCTTGCTTTTGTAAGTACATCATTTTCTTGAAATAATATGGCTGAAGTATCATGATCAGTTGACACATTAAAACTATGGCTTAACCTCAAATAAATATTATGTCATTGAAGCCTGGTTTACTAATAAAATTGCGAGTTGATGGACAATTTACTTCTTAATTTCTAATCATCCACTAATAAAATAGTGAATGGTTTACTTCTTAATTCACAACCATCTATTATTTTATAAATTTAATAGACATTATGATTCATTCTAAGTGAAAACGAGCGTGATAACGGGGGGATGGGGATGTTGATGGTTACTTTTTATTTAGATATTGATAGATGATTATGTTAAAAAAAGTAGAGTATCTTGTTAGAACTACCAGCATCAGAGTAGAGATGCGCCGGAGAATAGTCGCCAAACACAAAAATAAAGCAAATAAAGAAGAAAACGAGAACAGAAGATTTAATGAGGTTCGGCAATATGCCTATGTTAGGCAGAAGGAGAAAGAGATTTTATTAAACAAATTAATTACAGGATACAATATCGGGGGCAATTACCCCTCTTTATATAAGTCATGGAGTCCCTAAAAAAAAGGAAACCAACAACTCCAAATTCGGATTAGAAACAAATTCAAAAGCCTAATCGGATTCGCCCAGAATCTTTATGTTGTTGACAACCCAAGGAGATTGTTTACAATTTTATGACAAGCTCAACTCTAGGGAACCGTTGTCCGACAGCAGCCAAACAACCCAGAGTGGCTGCTGTCGACAACACGGTTCATCAGTCAGGGCGTATTGGTGTATGACTGTTGACAGCCCAAGGGGACCGTCGATAGTCCTATGCCATATCTTTTAAAAAATTCTATCCTCTAACTTTTTATTATTCTCTCTCCCCATAAATCAGTGTAAAAATACAACAGAGAGGATCTAAATCTTAGATTTCAATTGTTGGTGTCTAGGATCAATCTGACAACTAATCAATATTACTAAAATTTCACCGATCTAATTGGCCAGGTCGGTTAATATCAGGTGGGAGGTTTTTCGTTCAATAGAACGTTCCTTAATTAAAGAACCACCTTTAAATTACCTTCCTTGGTTAAACACCAATTAGACTGGTATAAGTCAGTCTCAATATGCTGAATATCAGTATAACCCCTGTATAAAGAAAATTAATTCACTTATACAGTACTTGGAGTGAGGTACGCTTAAAGCGAATCTCCTTAAGACAATTACGTCCCCCGCTCCGGTGCTAACGGGTTACTGGACGCTGGTCTCCTGAGATACAACACTCCTTCACGGTATTTGGATAGCACTACCAAATCACCGTACGGTCGAACCGTAGTTAACCAGTACCTTCACAGGATTATTGAAGCAGCGGGACTAAGACAAATTTCGGAAGAATATTTGTCTATACTTTGGAGGAGTACCCACTGTAGAAAAAGTAGGAAGGTAGAAGAATATTCTTCTTCGGAAGTCCCAAATTCAGACAACAATTCTACTAAAGAATTTGTTAAATTTTCTGAGCCCTCTTTCAGAATGAATTTTGCAGAATCTCTTAGAAATCGCTTTCCGATTTCTCACTTCCCGTTGAAAGTTACTTCAAGACAGAGAGAGAGAAGATCTCACTTCAGAACGCAGAGAGTGAGTTGGTGTGTTTTGTTTGAGAGAAGCGGAACGCTATTTATAGCGCTCCAGGAGGGGTATTTTGGTCCGAATCCAACCGAACAATTGCAACGGTTCGGTCTGAACCGTTGCAACCGCCCAACTGTCCGCAGCGGTTGGCTGACAGCCGTTGCGCGGGGTGGTTCGGATCCGGATAGCGGAGCGGGTATGCTCCGCGTAACCCATACCCGTGAGACCCAGTTCAAAAAGAACTGGACCGGGTAGGGAACCCGGACCCGGTCCCGAGCTCGGCACTGGCGCCGGCAGGCCGCCGCCTCCGCCCGGCGGCGGCGCGCGCGAATGGTTTCCTCCCAATCGCGCGCGAAACTCCAAGTACCCAAAGGGCACACCCTTTGTTCCCATTTTTCTCTATTTAAACACTTCAAACTTCTATCCCATGGCCAATGTGAAACTAAATGCTTTTAGCTACCTTTAGTCTCATTTTGGCTTTGAATTAGGCAAACTTTAGACTTGAATATCTCATTCATTCGAAGTCAGAATTGAACATGTGAATATACCACGTTCATCCCCAATGGAAGGAGAACACACTCTAACCATCATCCAATTGATTTGATCAACAGATCTCGCCGTAATTCAATTTAAAGATTCACATATATCCTTCATATTCCCAACATCAATAACTTTTTATCAACAAAGGGAATTAACTTCCATCAAGGCATGTGACCTTCACAACCTCAAATCCAATCACAGTGTGGAGAATCTAATAATATATGTGTATTTACTGTTAGCTCTCTCTCTCTCGCTCTCTCTCTCTCTCTCTCTCAACCACCCACCCTCCTCCCTCCCTCCCTCCCTCTCCCCTCGTTTTTTTTTTCCTTCTGATGCAAGTACTGTTAGCTCTCATAAACCATCGACTTCTTAGTATATCACTTCAGTCCTATAGTTTAATGAAGCAACCAGTCAAGATTGATGCCTTAATTAGCTGCCAGATTCTGCCACAAATAACAAGTTTTGTTACGTACACTGGATGAAAGGAAAAAAAATATCCCGTGTTAAACTTCTTGTCAATATATTAAATGAAGAGATTTCCCCTCACGAACTACATATTGTATGAAGAGATTGATGACACTGATAACCTTTTTTTTTTTTGGTTGGGGGGGGGGGGGGGGCAACTCATGATAACCTTTGGTTAAAAGTAAAACTTTGTACATAATTGCCTCTTACTGTACTGATTAAAGGAATAGAATGCTTGCTTACTTTCTCCATGATCACCTTTTTAAAAAAAAAAAAAACAAATAAAAGAAACAAATAAGGGCTTCACCAGATCTAAAAGGAAAGGCAACCCAAATTGGTGCAACTAGCTGATTGATTTTTTTTATAATAGTTGTTAATTTAGTTTAGGAGATTGATCTCTAATAGAGCTGGTGAAAGAAATGGATTCATGCAGCCAATATGTAAAATTGGGATAAAAAAATTTGTTGTTTTTATTGTTTCTTAGAGACAATAAAATTGTGAGATTAGAGATGTTAATAAGAATTCCTGATATTGTCTTTTGCACTTAGTCATGATAATTTAAGTACATGTGATACAAAGCAGAAGTGATTTACACTCATAATCTTAAGGTTTTAAAGTCATGATTACACGCATCTAAACGTCATTCTTTCTTCTATATGTATACATGACCTCTTGGAATTATGTAAAACATTAGGACTAGGGTGTCACATCCATAATTACTTCTACAAGAGTTTGTCAGTTGGTTAGACCTTGAGTATTTGTCCATGAGGATATGAGTGGTGAGACAACCACTTTGAACACCAATTTGAAAGTGGGCATGGTAGGGAACTCTAAGATGGCTTGAATGAGAGGAGAGAGACATATTTCTCTGTGACAAAGGTAACAAAAGCTAGAAGAATCAAGAAAGTGGCCTGGACAACCTCACTTTTTTCTTTGCCAACCAAAGATTCTTGTTAATTGAATGCCTTTCAAGACAAGGCATGGGAGGAAGCCCACCAGTATCCCTTTTCGCGTGCATGGAAAGAAGAGATTAAATCTTATTATAATATTGTGTAGTAGACCAAAATATGGGATGGTGATGGTCATTATTTTTTTCCTTCTTGCTTTCTGCAGTCACACCTCGCATGACTCCCTTAGATTAGATTGAGGCATGCTTTAAGATTTTCATTAGCAATCCAAAAGCATGATGTCTCTGTAGAATTGGCAGTTGTTCAAAGGTTATGATGAAATAAGAGAGAGAGAGAGAGAGAGAGAGAGAGAGAGAGAGAGAGGATGTGGATATAGTGGTGGCAATGGGCGGGGTCCAATAACCCGATCCGGTTTGAATCCAATTTTTTATTAGATCTAGATATGGATCCTCAAGGATTCAAGCTAGATAACTCGATAAAAAAAAAAAAAAAAAAATTCCCAGTTTAGTTCACTTTTTTCAGTTTAACTGATCTTTTACTTTGTCACAACAGCTTATGTAATGTTATTAGTGGTGATGTTTATATATGTTTAATATTTCTACAAGAACTTAAAGCAAAAGAACACATTTGAGCAAGTAAATTTTTCTTTCTTTTTTTTGGATTATTAATGAAAATTGAAATATTTGAAGAGCAATATTGGATTTAGGTATTCAAAACCAAATCTGAACATGATAATGTAATGGATTTGGATCCTCAAGTTGACGGTAAATTTCTCAAGGGTTTTTCTTATATTTACCCCTTAAATCTTTTATATTTTTAAATTTACCCCTCAAATCTTTATATTTCTAAAATTACCCTTCAAAATCATCCCATATTTTTAAAATTACCCCTAATGCTGGTTTCAGTTTATCTTTTAACAGTTTTTAAAGATGATTACCAAATTAACTCCATTAATACTTCCCTAACCTTTCTCTCTCTCTCTCTTTCAAACTGTCGCTTTGTCTCCCTCAAAAAACTCAAAAAAAACAGATTTTGTATTATGTTTGTATTCAAATTTAAATAGTTTTTATTCAAATTTCAGGTACTGTAATGTGCTTGTTTCAGTTTCTCAATTTTTATTTGTGTGCATGCTTCACCTATTATGAACAACTAAACTGAACCATGTTTCTAACTTGGAAACAAAATCCTGTCAATTTAAGAAGTATTAGTGGGGTTAATTAGGTAATCATCTTTAAAAACTATTAAATGACAAACTGAAACCAGCAGTAGGGTAATTTTAAAAATATGGGATGATTTTGAGGGGTAATTTTAGAAATATGAAGATTTGGGGGTAAATTTAAAAATATAGAAAATTTGAGGGGTAAATATAAGAAAAACCCATTTCTCAATGGGTTAAAATTTAATTATACTATTTTCTAGTGACTATTTACACATTATGAATGGTAATATTTATTGTTCTGACACTTCCTTTACTTTTACAATATATTGATGATTCTATATATGTTGTTCTACCTAGCTGTAGATTGTTCAAGTTTATATTCTTATAAGTTAGTTCTTCTAATTTTTGGATCTCACTCTCGCTTAAAAATTTCTTTGGAAAGGTTAACCAAGAAGAGAGGGTTACAACTTTGTTGCTTGTGATGATACAAAATATTTATTGTCTTTTCTACACCTACAATTGTATTTTCCTCGAAGGGGGATAAATGTTGCCCCCTCCTCTTCCTTCATGCTTCAATATCCACCATCAGTTTCTCTGGCCGCCTCCTATCATCCACACATCTCAAAAGGAGAGAGAATCTAAATAATAATAAATATAAGAAAATAATTCTTCTGGCAATTAAAAGAAAAAAGTAGGGGAAAATGTATTTTTACTCTGGCTTTATTATGGTATATGTCTTTTTTCTAGATTTACCCTGACTGTATTCTCGTTGTTAGGTTTATCAGCTATTCTGCTTTGATCTTCTACTCTAACTTCTTAGATAGACTGGACTAAAGTAAAATCATCTTGTTGGTGTTTAAGGTGACTAGCAAATTCAGACCAAACTTGTAGGAAGTTAATCTATTGAGCTGGATACCTTATAATCTTTAGAGGAGGAATTTCTCTTATATTGGAGGTATATATCCAACGTAGTCTTCGAATCCAATTAATTGCTCATTTATAAGTTTATTGTCCATCATAGTAAATCTATCCAAGGCATAAAAACTATATATTTTTATCTCCATATCATGTAATGTATACTCTTATCCTAACGCATTACATAGCTTTTTTAGCGCCTTTAATTTCGTAACATATATCATAAAATTTATGTTGAAAGGCACTCCACATTTTATGGTAGCAATGGAAATCTATTTCTTCGGGTGTTTTGAGTTTAGATCCAACTGCAAGTTGCAGAGGCAGGTGAATTGGCTGAGTCAGATGCAGCAGATCTGCTAATATGTGTTCATTTGGTTTTTCCATCTCCTGAAATTAAAGTCATCAAGATTGTCAGGTTTGGAACTATGTGTCATCTTTGTAAGCTATTGTGAGACCAAGTCAGTCTAAGAGCCAACAAATTAATCTGCAAGATTAAATTTCCATTGGTGTCACTATAATCAGCTGTAGGGTCTGTATGAGATATGTTGATCTAGTTTATTTTAACAGAAACAGTAATATTGTTTACGTATCAATCCATACTAGCATCTATCTGAAATTTATGCAAGCGGTGATATAATACGGAGCCATGGGGGCAAAATGGCCCCATAAAAAAATTAAAAAAAAAAAAAAAAAAAAACCCTTCAATATTTAGTTATTGAAAATAATAATAATAATAAGCCCTATATATTTTTATATTAAGTGCCCCCAACATTATCGTTGTCTTCTTCTCTAACATTTAAGCAAATTAAATTTATATGAAAAGAATGAGTATGACTAACAGTTACAGCAAACCGGCAGAAAAGCATATAAAGATGTAGTTAATTAGCATGAAACAATTACCCATTGAATATTAATAAACCTGATTAGCAAAAAAGAAAATAACAGATCAATAAACCTCAATAGCTGTTTTCCAAATTATATTGGCAACTTCAGAGGATGTATGCAAAAAGAAATAATAAGAATAAGCCGTTATGTAAACAAACTGTAAACGTAATTTGAAGTACAACCTTGCATCAAAGCGTTGTAACCTGTAGTGGTCAGAATTTGACTCTCATCATGGATGATGACTGTTTTCCATTGAAATATAGGCTCGCGGAAAACTTACAAAAAAAGATTCGAGGAGCGAAATTACAAGTAATTAAAAAGAAATTACAGGTAGATCTCCTCTGAGATTTCTGGGGATGTATGCCGGTAGGAATTTGATCAGCGCGCGATCACTTTATCCCTTTGATGATGTAATCGATCACACGATCACGCTGCCTCCTAATAGGATTTCCTTCTCTCTTGCTTCTGAAAATCGAGGATTTGGAAGCAGGAGAACAAGAGAATACTTTCACTAAGAATCACTTCTTGAATTTTTCCAGCCAATCTCCTCTCTCTAGCCAGCTAGTCCCTCTTTGACTCAGCAGGGGACTATTTATGGCAAAAATGGGGGTGTAACCGCCCCCTTGAATTTAGCAAGACTGAATTAGTCTTTAACTTCGCGCGAGGTTACAAATGACTTTGCGGCGAAGTTACTTGCAAGCTTCCGGCGAAGTTAAAGAGTTTCGTGCGAACTCCTCCTTGTCGTCGTGACTTAATTGTCTCCACTTAATGTGGAACAAAGTGGGTAGGTGTAATTGCCCACTTAAAGTGGCATTAACCCCACTAACTAATGGTATTCACCAACTAACCCCACGTGGGAGTTTGAAACGGTCAATTGATGACCTGATAAAGCTCGTTGCGATGCGAAGCTAAGACTAAGCTCATAGCTACAGGCGAAGTTATTTTTGTAACCTCATGCGAATCTAAAACTTAACTCATAACTCCAGGCAAAGTTTGTTGGTCCGGAGGCCTTCCTCTCTAGTTTTGATGATGATTAACTCATGTAGTTATGTTTACTAATAATCTTGTGATTTTAGTTTCAGATCATTTAGTAAGATATTAGTTGGTGATTGCTTCAAAAAGATGAGTTTGGAAGCCTTCACTTGGTGATTCCAGGGCCCGAGCATCAAGATTATACATAGCCTAGCTCGTGGATCACGGTTTGGATCGAGTCTACTTGAAGATGGAAGATCGTCAAGAAGACTTAGGTATCCTAGTTTAGTTTAGTGTGTTTTAGATCCATGTGTAAAGATAAGAATAGTTGATATGCTCAAGTGCACAATACACATACACGTTTTGGTTTTGATATTGGTTTTCATGAATAGATTGTTCAAAATAAGTTTAATTGGTTTATGTATAGTAGATTCATTCTATACATGCAAGCTTAACTTTTAAACAAACTTATTTTGACTATCCTATTCATGTATTGAAAAATTCAAGTTTGATAAAATACAAGTTTGATTTTTGATAAAAATGATAAGACACAAAAATAGTTCAAATTGCTTGATATTTGAGTTGAAAATTTTGTCACATGTTATATATCAATGCAAAATGTTAAAACTATTTTTGGGGATTTTTAGAAGTTTTTAAAGAATTTTAGAAATATTTTAACATGTTTGTCTGACCCAGTTTCTGACCCTGAACTGTGCTGACAGGCTTTGCCGGTCGACCGGGCGGTCGACCGACATGCACAGACCTGTGCACGTCTGCTGGCACAGTGGGCCGGTCGGCCGACCGGATCAGAGAGCCTTGCTCTCTGTATCTGGGCGGTCGACCGGAGCAGAGAAGTCTGCTCTCTGTATCTGGGCGGTTGGTCGTGCGGTCGACCGGATGCCCCAACGGTCACATTTATGACCGTTGGCGGTCGACCGGGACAGTCAACCGCAGGCCTGTCAGGCTGCCAGATCAGCCTAACGGCTAGTTTTGTTTTGGGCCTATAAATACCCCATCTCTTTAGGGTTTTGAATAAGATTTTTAGAGCCAAAATTTTCAGACATTCTCTACTGTTTTAAACAAGTTTTCAAAAGAGTTTTGTGCCAAAAAGATTTATCTTATTTGTTTTAGGTTTTTGGAAAAATCAAAGAAAATAGTATTTTGGGAGATTTGTGTTTGTTCTTCATTTCTATTATCATCAAGAGTTTTCCCAAGATTATTTCTTGAGTTTTGTTTTGCAAACACCTAGTTTTTTCACTTGAGCTATATCATCTATCCTATTCTATAGGATCTTTTATTTGTGGGAATAGAGAAGTGTTTGAGGTTGATTAAGCCTCTAAGTTGTAAACACCCTTACTTTTGTTGTATCCCTCTTTAGTAGAGGTTGATCGGGTGATTGGTTTGCTCCCTCTTTGGTAGAGGTTGAGGGTTGTGGTTTGCTCCCTCTAGTGAGAGGTGGAGTTTGGTTTGTAACCTCTTCGGTAGAGGTGTTTGTGGTTGTTTGGCTACGGGCCTACCCCTCGGTTGTGAGGCGGTGTTTGAGAGAGGAGTTCGGTACTCCCTTATTGTAAAATTCCTTCTCGGCGAAGGTTCCCTCGGTGGGAGTCCTTGGTGGACAAGATAGTGGAATAAAAATCCTTCTCGGTGAAGGCGGGGATGTAGAGCTAGGGGCTCGAACCTCGAAACATATCTTGTTGTAAGCGTTTGATCCATTGTCTCTCTAACCCTCTCTCTTTTAATTGTGCAAAGCATCATTCATATCATTCATATCTATTTGCTTGTGTTGTCCTTGCATTGATTCATATTAGTTATTCATTATATGCTTGGATTGCTTGTGTGTGCCTCACTTATACTTAACCACAAGAGCTTCATATAGCACCTCAACTCTTATCTAGGGGAATCAAGAGGAGTTAGTCCAGAGCCCTTCACGGGGAATTCGGCTACACTTGTGTGTTGTATTAAGTGTGATTGTAAAATTGTTTAAGCTTCCGCATTTAGTTTATAGATTAGCATTATCACCTATTCACCCCCCTCTAGGTGATTTACAATTGGTATCAGAGCCTACGCTCCTGATACTTAGGCTTAACATCCTAGGAGTGAGATCCTTATTTGCTAATCTATCATTTGCATTTTGTTTGTTTACACACATATAGTTTGGACCCATGGACTTCCTGACCCCACCTATGTTTGACCCTTCCATTATCATTGTTTGGAAGATTAGGATGTCCGTTTATTTACAAAACCCTAGGACATAAGGTTCACCTTGCCATTACCAAGGAATCCTACCTTAGTGATAGCAAGCATATAGGGGCCAATGCACAAGCCCTTGAGGCCATTAGAAGCACGCTACCTAAAGATTATCTTATGCATGTTTCTAATCTTGATTCCGCCTTTGCAGTGTGGAACAAGTTGACAACAACCACCACCTCCGAGCTTCAAATGCCAATCCAACAAGAGGAGGAATCTAGCGGAGAATCCGAGCCACAATGCTATACGGTCCAAGGGAATGACTCCCTTGAAGTACACTCGGAAACCCACTTAGATGATGATGATGATGCTAGTTCTTCAAATGATATGTTGATGCCCATGCTTTAAATGAAGAACTATCCATTGTGTGTGAAAAATTAATTGAAAAATATAAAATTTTGAAAAAGAAAAGTCTAGGCCTTGAAAATGATAATAAAAACTTGCTTTCCAGACTTAACAATGTTTTGCAAGAAAAAGAGGAGATCTCTAATGAGAGGGATTCATTAAAATCTCAACTTGATCTTGTTTTAAATGAAAATAAAATTTTGAAAAATAAAAATGATTGTGAAAAGTTTTAAAGAAAAATGAAAACTTGACTTCAAAAGTTAATTTTGTTGTAAAAGAAAATGAATCTTTGAAAACAAAAATTATTTCTATTTCAAAAGATTTAGATATGTGTTTAAAGAAAAATGAGTTTTTGAAAAATAAGATTGATGCACATATTTGCCATGCTAGGGTAGTATCTCACACTTCACCTATTGCATGTTCCACTTTATCTTCAAGTGTTAAAAATGATATAAATGTTTTGAAGAAGAGTGCTGATTGTTTGGGCTCCACTTTGAGCCAAAGTGTTGTGAGCCATACACGTTTGGAATCTTTGTTTCGAAAGAAACAAGTTCCATCTATTCATGCACACCCATCACGGCATACACATGCTCATCACGGACACCATCACATGTATGCTCATGTGTACATATGTACACATTGTGGACGTAAGGGCCACCTTGCTAAATTTTGCTTTGATAGATTACATGATGTAAATTTAGCAAATAATTTTGTTTGGGTTAGAGAAGGGACTAACCCCCATGGACCCAAAAAGTTGAGGGTACCAAAGACCACCCCTATTGCTTATGATGTAGGTGTGGGCTCTCGCATGACGTGAGAGTAGCGGTACCTTGGAGTGGATGCGTTCCGAGCCTAAAGGAAACATTTTGGATGCATCACTTTCAAGGGATGTTTGGTGGAGAGGACCACCATGTTTTGGAGATAAGGAGAGTTGTCTTCTAGGTTTTGGTAACGATTCCTAAACTCCTTATTATTGTTTACATGCCTTCCATTTTATTATTTATAGCATGTTTTATTGTTTAGTGATTATCATGTAAATGCCATGTTTATTAGGCTCATGACTTACATGTATAGTATTTGAGACACCCATGTTTAATATGGATCATATTTTGTGTTCTCACCATTGTTTAGCTATCATGTTAATCATAGCTCTAATAACATATGGATTTACATAATAATCATGTTTATGTTTATCATATTGATTTTATCTTGTTTGATGCTTCATGATTTGAATATATGTTTAAATGTTAGTTTTCATTAAGACTAGGTATATATTTGTGCATATAGTGGGCCACAAATAAATCTATATATGTTTGTACTTGAATGCTTATTTGAACCCATTAGATGTGCTAGTATAGTCTAGTTTTGATGATCCATGCATTTTAAAATTGTATTCCCATTTTTGGATTTGTTTTATGATCATGTGTTTTCATTTCATGTATATGTTTATTTTTGCCAAACTTTAAGATATACATGTATACCCCTTAAGTCATTTGCCTCTCATGCAAATCTATACATATGGACTCAATTGTATTTAGGGATATGTATGTATACTTTTTGTGTTGACAAATCATACATATGCCTTGAAATGAAACTTGTTTTAATGGAAATTTAAATTTTCATGTTTCCATGTGTTTATGTTTAACTTCATATATATGTCCATTTTATCTAAACTATTGTTTATACATATACATCCTTTTGAGCCACGTGCCTTCATGCATATATCTTTGTGGACTCGTTGTGTTTGGATATGTATGTATACTTTAATTTGTATAGGATATACATATACCTTGAAGATTAAATAGTTTTGATGATTTTCATGTTTTCATGTTTCAAGGAATATTGAGTTTAATTGATTATCTTTCATGATTATGATCTTCACATCTTATTTGTACACTCACATTTATTGTTTACTCATGTGTTTGTTTTCATGAGTTATATTTATGCTTAATTGTTTATGAGTGTTGACTATTTTGTGAATTTCATGTTTTCATGAAGAATATTTTTATTTTATTCCTTACTTGAAGGATTTCGTACTAGTTTACAAATTTTTCATATAACTAGTTCGTATTCTTCATTTTGGTAGAGTTTTTCAAACAAAGCTTATTTTTCAAATCTATTTTTGAAAACCCCTACCATCCAAGGGCGGTTGGATGGGAGATCATGCTCATGTATGCTTTATATTGAAAATCATTTTAAACTTGAACATGGTTGGGTGGTAGTTATATGATGTATACACTTGATCATTATTGTTGTTTCAATTGGTATCATTGAAATTCTTTCAATTGGTATCAATTTTGACCTTTCATCTATACTCATATATGTTTGTATGTATGTATGCTTTCACTTCAAAGAATATCAATTTCAATTGGTATCTATTTTTCATACATATATATATGTTTGTGTTTATGCTAAGCTTGAGTTTCAATGTTGTTTCAATTGATTAGTTTTCAATTGCTTTTCAATTGGTATCTCATTTCAAGTCTACGCATTGTTTTTGTTGGTATTTCATAAAGGGGGAGAAAATTCGATTTTCATATTTCAATTGGTATTTGTATTTTCACTCCCTAGCTTTATGATAGAAAATAAAAAGTTTAAATTGATATCATATACTTTAAAAGGAAAATACTCTCTTTTGATATCAAGATGTTTATTTGAATGTTTTAAAATTTGGTATCTCAAAATTTTGTTTTAAAAAAAAATTAAATACAAAAGTTTTGATTTGTATTGCCTATATGCAAGGAGAGCTTAACATCTCTTCTACATATAGATTTATGATGAGTGTATCTTATATTGAAGAGCTTGACAATCTCTTCTTTATGTGGTACACGTGTGTAGGGGGAGCTTCACATCTTCTCTTATGCATTGCATAGTGTATGTTATGTGAATTAGGGCTTGTCAACCCTCCTTCATGTAATGTATCTATGTAGGGAAGTTTCACATCTTCCTCTTCATGAATGTATATCGCATATACCATTTGTTAATTGATCTATGTTTACTTTCAATTGGTATCAAGATGCTACTTTGACATATTTTCAATTGATACTTTAATTGATTGTCACCCCTATTTGGTTTTGTTTTGTTTTAGACAAAAAAGGGGGAGAACATTGTCTTTATTTACCCTTTATTGATGATTGTTTCTTTGTATTAAAAAGGGGGAGAAGATTTTGTTTTGGTTTGATTTTTACCCCTTTGTTGATGATTGACAAAAATGGGGAGAAAGATTATATGCATATTTATGTTTTGCATATATTAAGTTTAATTTAGTTTAATTTTAATTGGTATCTAGAGCATGTTATGTGTTTTTGAACATTTCATTGGGTATCTAGAGCCTTTTATTATTTTTGCATTGTCATTCATTGCATATTTATGTTTATTTGTTTTATGCATGAGTTAAGGGGGAGCTTCTTTGAAGCTTAACTTTAATCCATGCATATATAACTCCATGAGTTTTGTCATCATCAAAAAGGGGAGATTGTTGGCCCGGAGGCCTTCCTCTCTAGTTTTGATGATGATTAACTCATGTAGTTATGTTTGCTAATAATCTTGTGATTTTAGTTTCAGATCGTTTTGCAAGATATTAGTTAGTGATTGCTTCAAAAAGATGAGTTTGGAAGCCTTCACTTGGTGATTCCAGGGCCCGAGCATCAAGATTATACATAGCCTAGCTCGTGGATCACGGTTTGGATCGAGTCTACTTGAAGATGGAAGATCGTCAAGAAGACTTAGGTATCCTAGTTTAGTTTAGTGTGTTTTAGATCTATGTGTAAAGATAAGAATAGTTGATATGCTCAAGTGCACAATACACATACACGTTTTGGTTTTGATATTGGTTTTCATGAATAGATTGTTCAAAACAAGTTTAAATGGTTTATGTATAGTAGATTCATTCTATACATGCAAGCTTAACTTTTAAACAAACTTATTTTGACTATCCTATTCATGTATTGAAAAATTCAAGTTTGATAAAATACAAGTTTTGGTTTTTGATAAAAATGATAAGACACAAAAATAGTTCAAATTGCTTGATATTTGAGTTGAAAATTTTATCACATGTTTATATATCAATGCAAAATGTTAAAACTATTTTTCGGGATTTTTAGAAGTTTTTAAAGAATTTTTAGAAATATTTTAACATGTTTTTCTGACCCAGTTTCTGACCCTGAACTGTGCTGACAGGCTTTGCCGGTCGACCGGGCGGTCGACCGACGTGCACAGACCTGTGCACGTCTGCTGGCACAGTGGGCCGGTCGGCCGACCGGATCAGAGGGCCTTGCTCTCTGTATCTGGGCGGTCGACCGAGCGGTCGACCGGAGCAGAGAAGTCTGCTCTCTGTATCTGGGCGGTCGGCCGTGCGGTCGACCGGATGCCCCAACGGTCACATTTATGACCGTTGGCGGTCGACCGGGACAGTCGACCGTAGGCCTGTCAGGCTGCCAGATCAGCCTAACGGCTAGTTTTGTTTGGGCCTATAAATACCCCATCTCTTTAGGGTTTTGAACAAGATTTTTAGAGCCAAAATTTCCAGACATTCTCTACTGTTTTAAACAAGTTTTCAAAAGAGTTTTGTGCCAAAAAGATTTATCTTATTTGTTTTAGGTTTTTGGAAAAATCAAAGAAAATAGTATTTTGGGAAATTTGTGTTTGTTCTTCATTTCTATTATCATCAAGAGTTTTCCCAAGATTATTTCTTTGAGTTTTGTTTTGCAAACACCTAGTTTTTCCACTTGAGCTATATCATCTATCCTATTCTATAGGATCTTTTATTTGTGGGAATAGAGAAGTGTTTGAGGTTGATTAAGCCTCTAAGTTGTAAACACCCTTACTTTTGTTGTATCCCTCTTTGGTAGAGGTTGATCGGGTGATTGGTTTGCTCCCTCTTTGGTAGAGGTTGAGGGTTGTGGTTTGCTCCCTCTAGTGAGAGGTGGAGTTTGGTTTGTAACCCTCTTCGGTAGAGGTGTTTGTGGTTGTTTGGCTACGGGCCTACCCTCGGTTGTGAGGCGGTGTTTAAGAGAGGAGTTCGGTACTCCCTTGTTGTAAAAATCCTTCTCTGTGAAGATTCCCTCGGTGGGAGTCCTCGGTGGACAAGATAGTGGATTAGAAATCCTTCTCAGTGAAGGCGGGGATGTAGAGCTAGGGTCTCGAACCTCGAAACATATCTTATTGTTAGCGTTTGATCCATTATCTCTCTAACCCTCTCTCTTTTAATTGTGCAAAGCATCATTCATATCATTCATATCTATTTGCTTGTGTTGTCCTTGCATTGATTCATATTGCTTATTCATTATATGCTTGGATTGCTTGTGTGTGCCTCACTTATACTTAACCACAAGAGCTTCATATAGCACCTCAACCCTTATCTAGGGGAATCAAGAGGAGTTAGTCCAGAGCCCTTCACGGGAAAATCGGCTACACTTGTGTGTTGTATTAAGTGTGATTGCAAAATTGTTTTAGCTTCCGCATTTAGTTTATAGATTAGCATTATCACCTATTCACCCCCTCTCTAGGTGATTTACAAAGTTATCTTCAAAGCCTCGTGCAAAGCTAAGACTCGGCCCATGGCAGAGTTGAATCATCTCTTCCTTCCAGCGAAGTTAGGGATAAAGCTTTTAGCGCGAATGTCACGCCCCGCTTCCCAAAATACGTAGAAACGGAGTCGCGACGAGAGTCGGCGACGTATATACGCGAGGAAAATACCCCACGTATACACGCTAAGCCTAAGAGTAACCTGAACAAGTTATAAATCTCTACTATAAATCAAAATCACTGCAATAATACATATAAAGTCTAACACAATGATAGCATATGAATAAGAATAAGAAATGTGACAGGATGCGATATATGAATGAAAGAGCAGGGATACCGATAATCAAGAGAGAGAGACTCCAGCCAGCTCCTCAAGGTAAATATGATCCTCTCTAAAAACCTGATCAAAATAAATAGCCCTGGATCTGGATATGCAGATCTAGGGAGTCAGAACTCCTAGTGAATGTATAAGAGAAAAAGGGAAAGACATGCGAATATAAATATGAGCAAACTAGGAAACACATATGTTGGAATAAAACAGAAGCAACATATAAAACATAGATAGAAAATAATAAAGCCAATCAATAAAAAATCAGATGTCCATTCGGGTGTCAGGTGTACAGTCAGTTCGTTGGTATTATTAGATGTTTACAATCAGTCAGTATATCAAGTTCAGTATACAATGTCAATGTAAGATTTCAGTTTGTTATTTATTATGTCAGCGAATACCAATTGTCACCTATAATAGACGCATCCCATACTACGCCTACTACACGTATCAATCAGGGTCCTAAGTTATTAAAATTAATGGAAGAGACATTGTCCATACTTTAGGTGGGTCCCGTACATACCCGAGAACATGGCCTCAGTTTCCTGGCGCTGAACCAGGCCGTACCGCTAGGTACTCAGTAACAGTAACAGTAATCTCATTGTAAAAACAGTGGAACAATAACAGTACAGATGAGATGTCAGTCATCCCCCAGGAACCCAGCAGTGGAACCCTCAGTCGGCTGTGCAGCCTGTATCCTAAGTCCACCCAAAATACAGACGCTGTCTCCTCCATCAATTTCCCCAATCCCGGTGTAAGTTGTCAATTTATATTATTATTTAATTCAATTAGGGTAATCAATTTCATGTTATGTAGAATACTGAGATGGTATAATGACAGTAACAGTACTCGTATACACGGTGAACAGTAATAAGAACAATGAACAGTAACAGTAACTGTGTATACGATGAATAGAACTGTACCAAGCGTTACGGTCTAACGATACTTTTCACTAGGTGTGCCATCGGATCGGATATGGATCGGATATTACCTCTACCATATCCATATCCGCACCCAACCTTCGGATACGGATACGGATACGGATATTAGCGGATGTGAAAAAATGATATCCGTATCCGCCAAAATCGGATATCAGATATAAATCGGATATTAGCGGATCGGATGCGGATACTAATCGGATATGTTAAAAATGGATATGGTTAAAAATAAATTAAACAGAAATACTTATATTACTTTTATCTCGTCTACTACAATATTAAATGTGATACATACTATGATATTATTGTGTACATATCAATACATTCATCGTATTCATTGTCATTTGACTTCTATAACAATAGATTACATGTCCTCCGGTGCTAAATGTCGATTCGGATGTCATGGTTGATGTCGAAATACTCAAAATATCATGTGGTGCTCTTACAAGAATCGAATACTTTTCACTATTACTTTTCCACCAACTCAAAATATCAAAATTTAATACCTTATTCCATTGAAGAATTGTCTTCTCCATACAGATATCATTATGAAGCACGCAACATTCGGATATCGGATCGGATACGAATAAGATATTACTTTTACCATATCCGTATCCGCACCTACCTTTCGGATACGGATACGGATACGAATTTTGACGGATGTGAAAAAATGATCCGTATCCAGATTGGAGGCGGATTCGGATGCGGATATCCGCGGATAATCTGTATCCGGTGACACCCCTACTTTTCACAGTAATTTCTAGTAACATGAACAATAGGTTTATCAGTTAGGTATCATATATAATCAACGAAGTTACTTAAGTGGTATCGTGATGTTTATTCAGAATCGACAATATAATCTCATGAGGTTTATTCATTTTGCATTTATTCTGTGAACATGAATAATAACTTACGTGCATGAACAGTAATTAAACATGAATGCTATTTAAACATAAAATAACATTAATTTGGAACATGTTGAAAGTAACTCACATGAAATGATACTGAAATATTCAATAAATAAACAAAGAACACTCACATGAAATGACGTGGTTTCAGAACCGAATTGTCATCTGGTTTTCACTGCACGAATCAGTACTGATTTACCGCTCACCCCATGGATCAGTCTTCGAATCACCACTGTCTCGGGTCCACAACGAGTACGAATTTGAATCGGGTCCGGGTCTCCTGTTATCGAGCTCAGATCGCACGAACGAGTCCGAGTGCCGCAAAATCATGATGCAGGTTAGCGGCGCTCCGACAGAGGCTCTGGCGGAGGCGTCCGGGACCGCGGAGGGTGTCTTTGGATAGAGCATCTCGCCGTGAAGAGTGTGGGTGCGTTTGCACTCGCCTACGGTGATCAACGACGATCCATGGAGTCACGAAAGATGCCATCCCACGTAACCATATACACAGGGGGAGGAAGGGGGAGCTTTCTAGGTGCGACTTATACAAGAAATAATCATGTCAGCGGAAGAGAGAAGCAGCTGTGACTGGTGGTATTGACTAGCTGATCCCAAAACATAACAATAAAAATTCAAGTTGACTGACTATTGCACTTTGCTAGATATGCCATCATTCTCGATGATTAGACAGATCATTGCACTTTACAAGAAACTTTAAATTTGCACTTAGTATAGACATGTAATATACTTCAGAAAAATAAATCCAAAATGTAAAAGAAAAAAAGTGAAGGCATCTAGTATTATTTTTGTGCAGATCACAAGGTAAAAGAAGTAGACCAATAATGCAAGAAGAAATTTCTCATATCATAACACATTAAGCAAGAAAACAGACAAGAACATAGCCAATAAAGAACATTAAGTTTAGGTTTCTGTCTCTGGTTTATATCTCTGGATCAATCATGGAAACTCCTAAACCGTAAAATTGGGAAGTGTATGAAGGCGTGCATTGGAATATTAGAAATCAAGTCAATAAAAGATAATGCAAAAGTTTGAGGAGAATAGCAAACGAGATAAAGTGAAATGACAATAAAATGAATTTAAAATTACCAGAAAAGGCACAACCAAAGCATTCTCTGGATCATTTAACTCTTTACGTGCCGCAATCTTGTATCCTATTCGAAGCTGCTCATAGATACAGAATTGAATTGCATCAAATGGAAGATCTCGCAATAGAAAAGAACTGTATCCAGCATAAAGACCTTTGAACCCTTCCTTAGAAATTATAAGGCGAACCGCATCAGGTGCTGAAGCAAATTGCCCTGTCTGCATTCTTTGCTTGACTACCTCTGTTGGGACACGAATCAGTGAAGATGCAGCACCTCCAATGGCACCTGCAGTCAGAATAAAAGGGAGGATGGCCGTGGAGGAGGTGACGCTTGAGCGCTGCGTTGATAGGGAAGGGAGATTAGGATATGATTTGATTCATTAGTTAGGATATAGGATTTGATGGAGATTGAGTTGTTACGATTGAGATTTGGAGTTAGGATTTAGATTATATTTAGGATTAAGATATTTATTTGTTGGGATTTAGATTTATTAGTTAAGTTAGGATTTGAATGGGTTTGGGTCTAATGGATAATCGGATATGGGTAGATGGGGATGGTCCAAAGCTAATGGGTATTGGGTAATGGGCATGAGCAAGAAACAAGAAAATAGAAAAAGAATAATATTAGTAACAAAATAGATTACCATAATAATACTATAATAATAGTACTAATAATAGTAATCAACCGTAACCGTCATAATAATAGCACTAACAATAATATATATATAATAATAATAATAATACTAATAACTATAATAATAATTAATAAATACATAAAAATAAAAATACAGTATTATTTACTTAGGGATATTACATTCTACCCACCTTATAAAAATTTCGTCCTCGAAATTTCAATAACGTAGGGAATGATAAAACATCAGAAACAAGAGAGAAAACAAACAAGCTTCAATGTCGCTTCCGAATAATCATGAGTCTACTACGCTTCCGCTGCGCGCTCTGATCTCGGCTACCAGCTTCAATATGGAGTGACCAATTTCAAGAAACAAGATCAGAAAATAGAATCGATAGGAAAATAGGAATCAAGATGGAACCAGATCACTTTAGAAGAAGGGGTGCGATCAGAGATCGAAAGGTCAAAGAGATGGATTTTCAAAGAGAGGATAATCAATTCCAAGTGGACTCAATATCGTTGTGTGAATCTTATATATATATTGCAGTGTAATTATAGCTCGTTCAAGTTATCGATAAGAATCAAGTCCGTTTTATATTGAAACCTGGCTCTGATACCAAGAAAATCCTGTCACGCCCCGCTTCCCAAAATACGTAGAAACGGAGTCGCGACGAGAGTCGGCGACGTATATACGCGAGGAAAATACCCCACGTATACACGCTAAGCCTAAGAGTAACCTGAACAAGTTATAAATCTCTACTATAAATCAAAATCACTACAATAATACATATAAAGTCTAACACAATGATAGCATATGAATAAGAATAAGAAATGTGACAGGATGCGATATATGATGGTTTCATCAAGGGCTTCTTAAAGAAATTCTATCCAATCCACAGGACCGCTCTTGTAACACTTGTCCTAATTTAAGCATTTCTTTTCCTAATTAATCATAAGGGGTAATGGGATTAGTATGCATGCTTGATACTTTAGTTAAGTCATGCATATTATATGTGTGTATAAATAAGTATGTATACATGAGTATTTATACACCCATGTATATAGGTATAAGAATACCCCACATGTGTTTGACTTATTACCACCATGCCCCCATGCTTGTACCTCATGGAGAGGGGGAGAGGCATGGAGAAGAGTAACTTTGATGGGATGTTTAGGGGACACATGGCACAATCCTATGGAGGGTTAGAGGCTATAAATAGAGGGGATGAAGAGGATTAAACACTTTTTGATAAAACACTCTTTTTCTCTCTTCACAACCTCTCTCTCTCTCTCCTTCACACAACAACAACAACAAACAGCAACAGCAACAACAACAACAACAGCAACAGCAACAGCAAAAACAACAGCAACAGCAGCAACAACAAGAGGGCAGCAGCAAAATCAGACCATACAACTTCAAGAGTGAGTAGAACATGCTAACATTAACAACATGATGAGTAGAAATGAGTAGAAATGAGTAAGAAATAAATAAGCATATGAGATATGCAAGTATTGACCCTATGTATATGTTGGGATCATGTGTTTTCGATTCCGTAAATACTTGTTACTGTTGTTTACAAAATTCATGATGTTTCTATATATTTTGCATATCGATATGGTATGATGTTATTGTATGTTTCGGAGGAAGGGACCGGGTTGAACCGGAGGCGTAGAAGGGGAGAATAAATATATATATGTTATTTGTATGTTTCGGAGGAAGGGACCGGGTTGAACCGGAGGCGTAGAAGGGGAGAATAAATATATATGTTTGTATGTTTCGGAGGAAGGGACCGGGTTGAACCGGAGGCGTAGAAGGGGAGATTTTATATATGATTGTGTATATGGACATGATAGAAGTCCTATGATATATTCATGCATGATTCTTTAACGTCAAATCTGGAATAGCTTCTTAACAGGCTATTTTTATGTAAGTTAGTCGACTACAGTCAGGAATTAGTCGACTATAGGTATGATACTCTAGGCAGATAACTGCTGATATAGCAGGGTTAGTCGACTACAAACAGACTGTAGTCGACTAATCCCAGATACAGAGAGCAAACAGAAAGTTGACAATCTGTTTTTAACAGAATTAGTCGACTTAAGTCAACTACTAGTCGACTAATATTGTAGATTAGTCGACTACAGAAGGAGGGTAGTCGACTATAGGTGACATCCAGAGAGTAACACAACTTTTCACAGTTTTAGTCGACTATAGGGAAATTCAAGTCGACTAGTACTTGGGTTAGTCGACTATACCAGTAAGGGTAGTCGACTACATGAGTCCCTGGCTGCCAGTAAAGAAGCAGGTACGTGTGAAGCATGATCAGTCGACTATAGCTTCAAGATTAGTCGACTTACAGTTAGTATTAGTCGACTATAGGATGACCTAGTCGACTAGTAAGGCCTTATTACTGTGTTTGGTTTTGGTTCCTGGATAATCATAAGATCCTATAAAAATAGTGTAGCGACACACATGCCAACCGGATAATTAGCCATGTATACCTACTTGATAGGCATATTTAACTATTGTTTTACTCACTGAGCCGCCAAGCTCACTCTATTCTAACTCCACCTACAGGTTTGGACAAGGGCAAGGGAC
The DNA here is from genome assembly GCA_038442645.1 of Agave tequilana. Taxonomy (NCBI): domain Eukaryota; kingdom Viridiplantae; phylum Streptophyta; class Magnoliopsida; order Asparagales; family Asparagaceae; genus Agave; species Agave tequilana. Next base: position 26,294 of record JAVJIF010026906.1, on the reverse strand, counting down.
CCGCTTAAGGGCAATTGTGCGGGACAAGCGCCATCAGAACCACTTTTGTTATGTATATGATTTTGTATAAACATGCGTGCTTTTAGCTGGACGTTACTCTTGACCTGTAATTATAAAGGACCTGGTGCTGGACTCTTACTTGTATGTATATATATATTTTGACATGATAAATGTAGACTGTGTTCTTATGGATTATTGAACTATATGTGTTAATATGATAAGTCTCGAGTAGATCATACTTGTTATCTCTAGTGGAAATTCTGATGTATAGTGAAGAATCTGATGATTATATTGGAAGTATTATACCTTGATGGGTCCCACGCTTGGACTGTACAAGATAATTGTGGTTAAATGGAAAATTTTAACTGGGACCGTTACAGTTGGTATCAGAGCAATGGTTTAGAAGTAGAAAGAGTAAGAGATGATGAAATTGTTAGGTTACACGTGCAGACACGTGATCATAGTTAAGTAGTTGGCATTAGGTGTCAAGGGATGCATTAAGTTATCTATTGAACCTAAGTTACTCTAAGGACATGAGACTTATGAGTAGACTAAGGATAAGTATAGTTACCAGTGTGTCTATTTATGTTGCTTCTTGATGATAGCCGTATGATTGAGACTATTTCATGGACTTGAGATTGATACGACCTTTTTGTTTACATGTAGATGGGGACTCCGATGTATACTGGCCCGTTTCTAGTCCCGACAGCTCGAGTGAGAGCTGGGTGGCGGATTCCATGGACTGGGGGTACGAGTCGGACGAAACTGACCCAGCGGAAACGATTATGCCCCTAAATTGGGTAGATTGTGAGGAGGTTGAGTCGCAGGCATCTAATGAGCCTGAACCGACCAATGTTGACACAGAAAGCTTTGTGGGAGATTCACTTGAGATACCAGCGACGGAGCACTCTACCACGATTAAAGAAGAGGCCCGAAGGGGATTTACATATGGAGGCGTCTTTTGGAACGAAACGTGGGAAGAGGATATGGACCTTTATGACGACTTAGACAACTGGTGCTGCGCCGGGGACGAATCACCGGAAGAAGACCCCGAGGAGGATATTGATGATAGCAGCAGCACTAGCGGAGATTCTAGTGGGGATACTCTACCCTATGAAGGGTGAACCTTGGAGCTGACGCTTTTTGATGTATATACATGTATAGGCCTAGTATGTTAGGTGATGGATATCCTTAGGGTTGTTGTATGTACCCTGGCATATATCTTATGAATGCACATGGGTTAGTCGGGATATCCAAGAAGGAAGGCATGTCAGCATAATACCTTTTGTATCCATGATGGATGTAGCCATATATATATATATAATCAGTACTTGTTTCCAACAGTAATGTTATTAACATGATTGCCTGAGACTAAAGTTTTATCCCAATGCATTCCTATATTGTGTAGAATGTTGATTAGACGCCCTTATTTTTATATAGGGAGAACAAATGGATTTGAACCAACCACCCCCTGATGAGTCCCTCGATACGACACACTACAGTGAGATGGGGAGTGCACCCCCCGTGAACAATGATGAAGACTCTGAAGTTCAAATGAGAGGGAACGAGCGAACTCCAGGGGTAATGCCGGAGTGGCTCGCACAACTAATGACCAGAGCGAGCAGTAACAACTCCCACCGGGCACTGGAGCAGTTTCAGAAGATGAAACCGCCCGTATTTGAAGGAGAGGCGAACCCTTACAAGCTGAATCATGGCTTCTTCAAATAGAGAAGATCTTAGAAGTTATGAGTTGCACTGATGAACAAAAGGTGTCCTTCTCTTCTTTTATGTTCCAGAAGGAAGCGGAACATTGGTGGAGGGCAGTAAAGCTTAGTATGAAGAATGCAAGGGAATCAATCACTTGGGAATTCTTGGTGAACAAATTCACTGAGAAATACATTCCGGAGTCAGCCAGAGATAAAATGGCAACAGAATTCTTGGAACTACGTCAAGGTTCTATGAATGTATCCCAGTATGATCAGAAGTTCACTCAGCTATCCAGGTATGCTGATGCCTTGGTAAGGAGTGAAGCAGAAAAGACAAAGAGGTTCGTAAAGGGCCTAAGATCGGAGATTCGTGGCCGACTGATTCCATTACAACTGAGAAATTATCTTCAGGTAGTAGAAAGAGCTTTGGAGGTAGAAATGGACATACAAGAAGGTCAGGGAGACTGGGTAGAAGGAACTCCCAATTCTAAGCGCCCCCGTTATCAAGGACCTCCAATGATGACGGCATCAGGATCCACCAGTAACAAAGGGCCTGGGTTTAACACCACTTTTCATAGAGGAGGAGGGGCCAGAGGCGGGAGAACATGGTTGAGAAATAGAGACACACCCTTGAAGACACAAGCTACCTCTGCATCACATCCCAGAATCTCGGAGGCTCCCTGGTGTCAGAGGTGCAGAGTGAACCATTTTGGAAACTGCCTCCTAGACAGGTCTTGTTTTAATTGTGGAGAGGTGGGACATCTAAGGAAGAATTGTCCGACAATGCGTGGAAGCCAAGGGCCGAGTAGAGGAAGTGGAAGGCCGACCATGAGGACGAATCCTCCCAGAGGACAAGCCAGTAATGCCCCACGTCCTGCTGCAACCCAGTCATCGGTTCAGCAACCTCAAGTGCAAGGCAGAACCTTCGCATTAACCCACCGGGAAGCAATGGCCTCGAATGCAGTGGTGGAAGGTATGATCTCCGTATCAGGACATATTGCCCATGCATTATTTGATCCTGGAGCTACTCATTCATTCGTATCTAGTGCTTTTGCTCATAAACTAAATCAAGTCTCAAAACCCTAGGATTTCAATTGGTTGTGTCCACACCTATAGGGGAAAATTTGATAGCTAGCACTAGATATACGAATTGTGAAGTGATAATTGGAGAAATGAAGACGTCCATTGATCTGATTAAGCTAGGCGAAATGGAGTTCGATGCCATACTAGGAATGGACTGGTTGTCTGCCTGTAGTGCTCATGTGGACTGTAATAAGAAGAGGATTATTTTTAAAATGAAAGGGACTCCGGAAATTATTTTTGAAGGAGAGAAAGTTAGTTATGATATACCTCACATATCAGCCATCAAGGCCACCAAGTTATTGAAATAAGGGTGTCAAGGATTCCTGGCTTCGGTATTGGATACCACCAGGACTGATACAAATATTAAGACTATTCCAATTGTGAATGAGTTCCCTGATGTGTTCCCGGAAGACTTACCAGGCCTGCCCCCAGATCGGGAAGTAGAATTTACAATAGATGTAATACCCGGTACTGCCCCATTTTCCAAGGCACCGTACCGTATGGCCCCTGCAGAAATGAAAGAACTTAAAACTCAATTGTAGGAATTATTAGACAAAGGTTTCATTCGGCCAAGTGTATCTCCCTGGGGAGCACCTGTACTATTTGTAAAGAAGAAGGATGGGAGTATGAGATTATGTGTTGACTACCGGGAATTGAATAAGGCAACTATCAAGAATAAGTACCCTCTTCCCCGAATTGATGACCTATTTGATCAATTACAAGGGTCTTGTGTATTTTCTAAGATAGATCTTAGATCGGGGTATCATCAGTTGAAGGTCAAACCTGAAGATGTGCCCAAATCAGCTTTCCGGACGAGATATGGACACTTTGAATTTCTAGTCATGCCTTTTGGACTCACTAACGCCCCGGCAGCATTTATGGACTTAATGAATCGGATTTTTCAACCATATCTAGACCAGTTTGTAGTAGTATTCATTGATGATATTCTGGTCTATTCAAAGAATACGGAAGATCATGAGAAACATCTTAATATTGTCCTTCAAATCTTGAGAGAGAAACAACTCTATGCAAAGTTGAAGAAATGTGAATTTTGGCTAGAACAAGTAGGGTTTCTTGGCCATATTATATCTAAAGAAGGAATATCAGTAGACCCGGTAAAGATCGAAGCAATCCGAGACTGGCCTAGACCCACTAATGTTACTGAAGTTCGAAGTTTCTTGGGATTAGCTGGGTACTACAGAAGATTTGTAGAAGGTTTTCTCTAATTGTAGCACCAATGACTCAATTAACTAGAAAGAATAAGAAGTTTGCATGGGGAGAAGATCAAGATAGGAGCTTCCTGGAGGTTAAAGTTAGGCTGACATCTGCTCCTGTCTTAATTGTACCTTCGGGGACTGAAGGATTTGTCATCTTTAGTGATGCATCAAAACTGGGATTGGGATGTGTGTTAATGCAACATGGAAAAGTCATTGCCTATGCATCCCGACAATTGAAGACCCATGAAAGAAATTACCCCACTCATGACTTGGAATTAGCCGCTGTGATTTTTGCTTTAAAGATCTGGCGACATTATTTGTATGGAGAATCTTGTGAAGTTTTTACTGACCACAAGAGCTTGAAATATATCTTCACACAAAAGGAACTGAACATGAGGCAGAGGAGGTGGTTAGAACTAATGAAGGATTATGATATCACTATTCAATACCACCCTGGGAAGGCCAATGTGGTGGCTGATGCTTTGAGCCGAAAATCAGGAGGGACCCTGGCCGCTTTGAGGACTCGTCAAGCAAGGATCTTAAGAGATCTAGAAGAAATGCAAATAGAAGTGCGAGTCATTGATTCTTCAAATTCTGAGTATCAACTGAATCAAGTGAGTATCCAAATTAATCTATACGACAAGATCAAAGAGGCCCAACAAGGAGATACTCAAATAAAGAAGATGATGAAGAAAGTGCAAGAAGGAGAACTCAAGGAGTTTCAAATAGAAGGTGATGTACTGCGGCTTGGACGCAGATTATGTGTGCCAGATGTAGCAGAGATCAAAGAAGAAATAATGAAGGAGGCTCATAGTACACCTTATACAGCCCACCCCGGAAGCACAAAGATGTATCAAGATCTGCGTCATAATTTCTGGTGGGAAGGAATGAAGGTAGACATTTCAAATTTTGTCCACAAATGTTTAGTCTGTCAACAAGTGAAGGCAGAACATAAGAAACCCCCAGGTTTGTTAGTGCCTTTATCTATTCCCGAATGGAAGTGGAGTCAAATTGCTATGGATTTCGTCACTGGACTTCCTCGGACGTCCCAAGGACTGGATACAGTCTGGGTAGTGGTAGACAGACTCATAAATCTGCTCATTTTCTGCCTATCCGGATCAATTATTCAATGGAAAGACTGGCTCAGGTATATGTCCGAGAGGTAATTAGATTACATGGAGTACCTGAATCCATTGTATCAGATCGAGATCCAAGATTTCAATCAAGATTTTGGAAGAGTTTGTCCAAAGCTATGGGCACTAGATTGCAACTCAGTACAGCAGCCCACCCCCAAACAGATGGACAGTCAGAAAGGACCATTCAAATATTAGAAGATATGTTGAGAACCTGTGTGCTAGATTTTGGGGGAAGTTGGGACAACTATTTACCCTTAGTGGAGTTTGCTTATAATAATAGTTATCAGTCCACTATTGGTATGCCTCCATTTGAAGCATTGTATGGTAGGAGGTGTAGATCACCAATCTGTTGGGAGGAGGTTGGGGATAGAAGACTGTTCGGCCCTGATGTAATTCAAGAGACTACTGAGAAGATCAAGCTAATCAAGGAAAGGATGAAGGCAGCCCAGAGCAGACAGAAAGCTTATGCAGACAATCGTCGCAGACCATTAGAGTTTGAGGTAGGGGATAGTGTTTTCCTGAAGGTGTCTCCCATGAAGGGAGTGAGACGCACCGGTAGTAAGAACAAATTAGCCCCTAGATATGTGGGTCCGTTTGAAATACTGGATAAAATTGGACCGGTTGCCTATCGCTTGGCCCTACCCCCTGCCTTAGAACGGATGCACAATGTATTTCATGTCTCTCAACTGAGGAAGTATGTGCCCGATCCTGATCACGTCATCTCCCATGAACCCCTGCATATACTAGAAGATATGTCTTACGCGGAAGAACCAGTACAAATTCTCGATCGCAAGGAAAAGCAATTGAGAAGCAAAAATATTTCCTTGATCAAGGTCTTATGGAGAAATCAAAACATAGAAGAAGCCACTTGGGAGCTGGAAGAGGAGATAAGAAAAGCCTATCCACATTTGTTCCAAGGTACGTTAAGTTTCGAGGACGAAACTTCCATAAGGAGGGTAGAATGTAACACTTGTCCTAATTTAAGCATTTCTTTTCCTAATTAATCATAAGGGGTAATGGGATTAGTATGCATGCTTGATACTTTAGTTAAGTCATGCATATTATATGTGTGTATAAATAAGTATGTATACATGAGTATTTATACACCCATGTATATAGGTATAAGAATACCCCACATGTGTTTGACTTATTACCACCATGCCCCCATGCTTGTACCTCATGGAGAGGGGGGAGAGGCATGGAGAAGAGTAACTTTGATGGGATGTTTAGGGGACACATGGCACAATCCTATGGAGGGTTAGAGGCTATAAATAGAGGGGATGAAGAGGATTAAACACTTTTTGATAAAACACTCTTTTTCTCTCTTCACAACCTCTCTCTCTCTCTCTCCTTTCACAACAACAACAACAACAACAGCAACAGCAACAGCAGCAACAAACAACAACAGCAACAGCAACAACAACAACAACAGCAACAAACAACAGCAACAGCAGCAACAACAAGAGGGCAGCAGCAAAATCAGACCATACAACTTCAAGAGTGAGTAGAACATGCTAACATTAACAACATGATGAGTAGAAATGAGTAGAAATGAGTAAGAAATAAATAAGCATATGAGATATGCAAGTATTGACCCTATGTATATGTTGGGATCATGTGTTTTGGATTCCGTAAATACTTGTTACTGTTGTTTACAAAATTCATGATGTTTCTATATATTTTGCATATCGATATGGTATGATGTTATTGTATGTTTCGGAGGAAGGGACCGGGTTGAACCGGAGGCGTAGAAGGGGAGAATAAATATATATATGTTATTTGTATGTTTCGGAGGAAGGGACCGGGTTGAACCGGAGGCGTAGAAGGGGAGAATAAATATATATGTTTGTATGTTTCGGAGGAAGGGACCGGGTTGAACCGGAGGCGTAGAAGGGGAGATTTTATATATGATTGTGTATATGGACATGATAGAAGTCCTATGATATATTCATGCATGATTCTTTAACGTCAAATCTGGAATAGCTTCTTAACAGGCTATTTTTATGTAAGTTAGTCGACTACAGTCAGGAATTAGTCGACTATAGGTATGATACTCTAGGCAGATAACTGCTGATATAGCAGGGTTAGTCGACTACAAACAGACTGTAGTCGACTAATCCCAGATACAGAGAGCAAACAGAAAGTTGACAATCTGTTTTTAACAGAATTAGTCGACTTAAGTCAACTACTAGTCGACTAATATTGTAGATTAGTCGACTACAGAAGGAGGGTAGTCGACTATAGGTGACATCCAGAGAGTAACACAACTTTTCACAGTTTTAGTCGACTATAGGGAAATTCAAGTCGACTAGTACTTGGGTTAGTCGACTATACCAGTAAGGGTAGTCGACTACATGAGTCCCTGGCTGCCAGTAAAGAAGCAGGTACGTGTGAAGCATGATCAGTCGACTATAGCTTCAAGATTAGTCGACTTACAGTTAGTATTAGTCGACTATAGGATGACCTAGTCGACTAGTAAGGCCTTATTACTGTGTTTGGTTTTGGTTCCTGGATAATCATAAGATCCTATAAAAATAGTGTAGCGACACACATGCCAACCGGATAATTAGCCATGTATACCTACTTGATAGGCATATTTAACTATTGTTTTACTCACTGAGCCGCCAAGCTCACTCTATTCTAACTCCACCTACAGGTTTGGACAAGGGCAAGGGACCCGCTTAAGGGCAATTGTGCGGGACAAGCGCCATCAGAACCACTTTTGTTATGTATATGATTTTGTATAAACATGCGTGCTTTTAGCTGGACGTTACTCTTGACCTGTAATTATAAAGGACCTGGTGCTGGACTCTTACTTGTATGTATATATATATTTTGACATGATAAATGTAGACTGTGTTCTTATGGATTATTGAACTATATGTGTTAATATGATAAGTCTCGAGTAGATCATACTTGTTATCTCTAGTGGAAATTCTGATGTATAGTGAAGAATCTGATGATTATATTGGAAGTATTATACCTTGATGGGTCCCACGCTTGGACTGTACAAGATAATTGTGGTTAAATGGAAAATTTTAACTGGGACCGTTACAGCTCTCGTTAGGAAAAACATCATGCAGTTCAAGCAAGAACCTAGTGAACCGTTCTGGAGGTACTTTGAACGCTTTAAAGATCTCCTTGTCCAATGTCCACATCATGGAATAGATAAATGGCGACAATGCCAAATTCTTTATGACAGTTTAGACTATTCCACCAAAACCCTCTTAGAAAGTATGTGCTAAGGGGTTTCTTGCAGAAAAATGAAAATAAAGGATGGGATTTGTATGAAAATCTAGCTGAGAAGACCATCCAATGGGAATCTGCTAGTGAGATCTCTAGGAACCCTAACTCCATCTCTTCAAAGGAGGTCTCCATTCTATCGAATCGTCTATCGCTAATGAGGCTAAGTTAGCTAACCTGGTTAGAAGACTGGAAGCTCTAGAAACGAAAGAACCAAGTCCAGTCAATCAAGTCAGCCCGAACCAATTTCCAACCCTTGGCTGCACTTACTGTCAAGCCATGAATCATGTGTTCGAGGAATGTCCTGTATTTCAAGCTCACCAATATTTTCCTGAACCGATGAATGCGGCTTTCTCAAGGCCGAACAATGATCCTTACGCTCCAACGTACAACCTGGCTGGAGAAATCACCCCAATTTCTCATGGAGCTATCAAAATAATGACTACCACGGTCAAACCATGCAAGCCACTTCCATCATTCCAATTCTTCCAATCATCAACCCAACTTTTCCAATCACCCTCACAATTCTCCCAACAATTTTTCAAATTATCAACAAAGTTTTCCCAACCAAGCTCCACCATCTTCCTTCCAGAATCCTCAACTCGAAAGGAGAATGACTGATTTTGAGAGAAACATGGAAAGGTACATGAAGAACTAAGATTCCCTCATGCAAACAATACAAAGGTTAGAGGGTCAAATGAGCCAGTTAGCCAACCCACAACATGAGAGGCAAAAGGGTACCTTACCCAGTCAACCCATTATGAATCTTAGGAATTCACAACAAGCTCATTTGGTTGAGGATCAGTCATTGAATCAATGTAATGATGTTCATACATTAAGGTCGGGAAAGAAAGTTGATAACAAAGTGTCAACACCACCTAATCCTAGTCAGCACAATCACACTTCAGCATCCACCTCATCTAATCCCACCCCTCCTAAATTTGATGAATCTGAAAAAGATAAGTCAACCAGTCATGTGCACCAGCCTATAGCACACTTCCTAATGGGCTGAATAACAAGCAAAATCCACACATGAATAAGATAATTGAGATCTTTAATCAAGTGAAGATAAATGTGTCACTTCTTGATGCCATCTAACAAGTCCCATCTTATGCTAAGTTTCTTAAGGACATGTGCACCAAAAAGAGAAAGACTAATGTACCTAAAAAGGTCTTCTTAGCCACTAACATTAGTGAGCTACTATCGGGTCCGATCCCTGTCAAGTATAAGGATCCAGGTAGTCCAACCATTGCCTGCAGAAATTGGACAAGCCGAGATTAGTCGTGCACTTCTTGACTTGGGGGCAAGTATCAACTTGCTTCCATTCTCAGTTATCAACAACTAGGGTTGGGCGATCTTAGTCCAACTCGAGTCACTATCCAACTGGCTGACCGTTCAGTGAAAGTTCCAAAAGGGGAGATTAATGATGTTCTAATCCGGGTTGGGGAGTTTATTTACCCTGTTGATTTCATAGTTCTTGAGACACAACCTGTTTCTAACTCCAATCATAGGGCTCAAACTCCTGTTATCCTAGGGTGACCATTCCTTACTACTGCCAATGCCATCATCAATTGTAGGAATGGGTCTATGAGGTTAACTTTTGGGGACATGACTAGAGAAGTTAATGTCTTCAACCTTGAAAAACAACCTCGTAAGATAAGGGATCAATCATTTGAGGTAAATTTTGTTGAAAATAATTGTGATGAAGAAAGTGAAGATATAGAAGATGAGTCGATGTTTCTTAGTGAATTATTCAATGAAGGCGATTATCTTGATGAGAAGGCATATGTCGGAGATCCTAATGTTAAGTACCCTTTAAAAGGGGAAATTTGATTTGAATATCTTCACTTTCGATGAGCCAACTAATAATGTATCGCATGAGAATATAGTTCAAGAACCTCCGATTGACATACTCTTTAAAAACCTTTTCAAAGAAGAACTCATGTGTTTGGTTGAACCAACTAGGGATCATTTGGTTAATTATACATTTCCAGGTGAAAGTGTTGATTTAAGCTTTGAGGAGATCTATGGAACTGAGTTAGAATTCTTAGGCATTCATAATGAGGAAGTTCCAACTGAGAAAGGTGGTGGTGGTAAATTTTTGAATAATGATTGTGGCAATATGAGAAAGAAACACCTAAAAAAGGTGAGACTGGGGAGGCAGGAAGCTAAAATGACAAAACACTTGGCCTTCCCACTGTGCCCTATAAAGAGGACCCATTGGAATGATGGGAAGAGAGCTAGAGGGATAAGACAGAAAAAGCTCTAGGTGTGGGTGAAACTTGATGTTGTACATATTTCTGTATAATATATGCACCTCTTTTACATTTCATTTCATGCAATCATACATTTCTTTCATACATTGGGGACAATGCATGAGATAAATGTGGGGGAGGGTTCTAACATAACTGATATAAAAAAAAAAAGAGAAAATATATATATAAAAAAGAAAAAAAACTTTTTGAAAGGGGTAGAACATTATTTTGATATATTTTTTGTAAGAAATTAAGTCAATTTTAAGGAATAGGAGAATCATAATTAGGATTTCTTACACTTGGTCAAAATAAGATAACTTGTTTGATTTTTAGGGTCAGGAAGAAAATTTGTGAAAGTAATTTAGTCTTGATATTTACCTTGATGACATATGCACACTAAATACACTTGCACACTTAGGGTTTAAAAACAGAGACTCTTATGCCTTATAAAAAAATATATTATGAGAAAGAAAAAACAAGTCTAATTATTGATTAGCTAGGTGCTTTGGCCTAAGCAAGCCTTAGTATTTATGCAAAAGATAATTAGATGAGTTTGAAAAAAAATGTGTATATAAATCCTCTGATTAAGCTGGGTATTTATGCCTCATGAAGCATAAGTATTCACGCCTAAAAGGGGTACATCTTATAAATAAAAACCTTTTTTTCGTGGTCTTATCTGCTCGATTGTTTATGTCCTTAGGGGTGTTTTCTCACCTGGTGCCCTAAAACTGTCCGATTTGGGTGTCACCGACTGAAGGCTCGTTACATGGGCAGATTAGAAAGCCTAATGAAATTGAGTAATAAATTTCACCAAAAATAAATAAGGCATAGGAGTTAATGTTAAAGAACCCTTAGTCAAACTTCACAGTCACGATGATGCATACGACTCAGGGTAAATTAATAGACTAGATGAGAAAAATAATTTGACTCCTTACTTTGATTAATGACATGTTGAATAGAGGCTAAGTTTAGGAATGAAAATTTTGATATTCCTATAACTTATAGATTACTTAAACTCTCACAAATATATACTTCAAATATTTCGGAATGAAAAATTTGATATTCCTATAACTTATAGATTACTTAAACTCTCACAAATATATACTTCAAATATTCTCTCCTTAAAAAAAAAAAAGCTTTTCGAAAATACTAACCTTTTTTTCTTTCTTCATGGATTTTGTGGGTGCAATCCACTGAAAACCCTCACGAGATAAAACTCGTCCTCTAGGAGTAACCTAGAGGTTTAACAGCTTGTTGCACATGCTCAGTGCAATCGAGTGACCTGCGAAAGTGGTCTAATAATTGATTAGAATTAGTCTGAGGTTTTGCTCGAGGGCGAGCAAAAGATAAGTGTGGGGGTGTGATTAGTCACATATATTGCATTTACATTGTCACCTTACCATACTTTTTAGCAAATAAATCCTATGAATAAGTCTCCTTTTTCTTTGTTAAATGTAGGCCCAAGTGCTAAAAGAAAGAAAAGAGAAACAAGCCCAAAAGCCCACCAAATTCTGATTTAATTCAGAATAAATTCGAAATGAAGAATTCAGGGCAAAATCTTGGCATATCAAGAGGTTGAGAAGAATCCTCCCTGAATCGAGCGGTTGAAGCCACACAATCAAAGGCTGTTTCGTCAACGTCTGGAACAGAAATAAGAAAACCAGCAGAAGATACGGGCAAATCACCAAAGTAGAGTTCTCCCCCAACTGGGTGTGGCCACCTTGCCACACCAGGGCCGCGGAAACGCGGCCCAAGCCGTGTTTCCGCGGCCAAGTGGAGGTTGTTGGGGGAGCGTTTGTTCCCCCAATCTTCCCGGGATCCTATCCTTTAGGTTTTTGCCTATAAATACTGGTTTCAGTAAAGAAAAATGTAGCGAAGACTAGGATTAGAATTTGTGTTTATTTTCTTAGGATTTAGGCTCTTTGTTAGCTAGCACAAAAGTTATAATCTTGTTTTTATTTTGTAGTCCAGTATCAAAACTTGTGAGAGAGAGGAACTGAGTGCTTGTACTTGAAGCTTGAAGTGACATCAATACAAGAGTCGAGCCGCGTTGTCTTCCACTTGCAGTACGGTATGATTTGCATTATTTTCATGCTTTCTTCATTGTTTTCTATGAGTAACTAAATGGTTTTCTGGGCTCGCTATCGTAACTCTCTCTTTCTCTTCTTAAAAGAAAAAGACCCGATGACTCATATGAATGCCTTACTTAAAAGCCTTTCTTTTGAAAGTGTTCTTGAAGGCACATGAGGATGGGTTTGGATTGTAAACTCTCACTTCTTTCATGAACATCTCTTGAATTATTTTTACTTCTTTCTTGCTTCTTCGCGCTTGATGATTTAATATTCAATTCTAACGATTTCTTGAAGAAAAGACTAAACTCTTCTAACCATCTTATGTGCTTTACTTCAAACTTTCTAAAAATAAACTTTAAGTTTTGCAAATGATCACTTGAGGCACTTAACATTTTAAGAGAAGAATGAACAATTGAGTAGTGAGATAGTGAGCCCAGATTTTCTTTCTTATTATAAAACAACAAAATAATTCTCAAGTTTTCTAAATCACCTTCTCCAAAGCCTTTTCTAAAAAGTTGCAATTTCTCTTTTAATCATCTCTTTCTTTCCATCCTCTTTTCCATTAAAAAACGAACGCAATTCCTTGTTTTTGAACGATTCACCGAAAAGTTTCCATCGCATTCCTCCTCGTGGACACGACCCGTTAGCCACAAGCTACACGGTAAATTCTTAAACTCTTTGATTGTTCCTTTTATTAGCAATCAAGCCTCAAATATTTAAAGAGGCTATGTCAACCCCAAAAGCACAAATGTGGAAAGAAGCTATAAATAGCGAAATAGAAACCATACTAAGTAATCATACTTGAGAATTGGCAAACTTGCCTCCTGACAATAAACCAATTGGGTGTAAGTAGATTTTCAAAAAAAATTAAAACCCGATGGATCTATCGATAAGTACAAAGGTAGATTAGTAGCCAAGGGTTATCGACAAAAAGAAGGACTTGACTACTTCAATACTTATTCACCAGTAACAAGAATAGCATTCATTAGGATGTTGATTGCAATTGCAATATTGCATAACTTAGATATCCATCAAATGGATGTTAAGACTACATTCTTAAATGGTGAATTAAATGATGAATATATATGGAGCAACCTGAAGAATTTATAGTCAAGGGCCAAGAACACAAAGTGTGTAAATTGGTAAAATCCTTATACGGTTTAAAGCAGGCTCCAAAACAATGACATGAGAAATTTCATAGTGTCATGATCAAAGATGGATTCACTATCAATGAATGCGATAAGTGTGTTTACACTAAAACAGTTAAAAATGCATGTATCATTGTTTGTCTTTATGTAGACGACATGTTGATACTTGGGACTAATATTGAAATTATTAAGTCCACTAAAAGAATGTTATCAACAGTTTTGACATAAAGGTCTGGGGGTTGCTGATGTAATTTTAGGAATTAAAATCACCAGAACACCAGATGGAATCAGTCTATCTCAATCTCACTACGTAGATAAGATGATAGAAAGATTCAAGGATCATGGGATAAAGGAGAATACAAATCCTTTTCTCCCACACGTCCATCTTCATAAGAATACAGGAACTGGAATACGCCAGTTGGAGTATTCTCAGATTATCGGAAGTCTAATGTATTTGATGAATTGCACTAGACCTGATATCGCTTACGCTGTAAGCAAGTTAAGCAGATACACTAATAATCCTAGTGATCAACATTGGACCGCTCTACTATGAGTATTGGGTTACGTATCACATACTAAGGAATATGCCTTGAGATATGGACAGTATCCACCTGTACTTGAAGGATACAGTGATGCTAATTGGATTGCAGATTCTGAGGAATCAAAATCAACTAGCAGATACGTATTTAATCTAGGAGGAGCAGCGGTATCCTGTAAATCTTCCAAGTAAACATGTATTGCCCGTTCCACTATGAAATTGGAATCATAGCCTTAGATAAGGCTGGAGAAGAAGCATAATGGCTTCGATAATTTTGAAAGATATACCATTATGGCAAAAGCCAGTGCCCGCTATATGTATACACTGTGATAATCAAGCAGCTATATCTAGGGCGCAAAATGTTATATACAACGGTAAGTCTAGACATATTCGTCATAAACATAATACTGTGAAGCAGTTGCTCTCAAATGGAATTATCTCTATTGACTTTGTCTCGTCAAAAGATAATTTAGCGGATCCGCTTACTAAAGGTTTAAGTGGAGAGTGAATAAACTGGGCATCGAGGGAATGTGTCTAAAAGCCTAACCTTACCGAGTCAGCTTAATGGAAACCTCACTTAGCGACTGGAGATCCCACGAACTAAGTTCAAGAGAAAAAACTAGTTATGATTGACTCAGCAAGTAAGCACTTGGGAGCTTGACTCTAATCCATTTCTAAGGTGCACATAAGTGCTTTTCTACAAGTGGATTAAGGATAAGCTTAACGTTTTTAATGATGCCTATATCTTGTTACTAGACAAGTGGAGTAGAGTAGACTACTCTTAATAGGACGATCTCCTATGTGAGTATAGAGTTGGTCGGCTCTTTGGGATTCTATGGAGGCTGTTATTCCCTAAAGATACTCTCTGAAGCCAAGAATGTCTAGGGCCAAAATGGACACAACCGAGAACCAAAGTTGATTTGAAAAGTCACTGTGTGAAGCTTGTTGACTTGACTACACTAACGGCTAACAGTTTAAGACCTAGTTCACTGATTAGCCAGTAAGTCCGATAAAGCTTTCGCTATGGAAAGTTCAAAACCTAGTTCACCTATCCTGATGCAGTTTCTTTCTAAAGTACCTTTCACAATAAAGTCAGTCTCTTTGTGTGTTAATTCCTTGAATCTCCATTCATTGTGGGGGATTGTTGGAATATGAAGAATATATATGTGAATCTTTGAATTGAATTACGGCGAGATCCGTTGATCGAATCAATTGGATGATGGTTGGAGTGTGTTCTCCTTCCATTGGGGATGAACGTGGTATATTCACATGTTCAATTCCGACTTCGAATGAATGAGATATTCAAGTCTAAAGATTGTCTAATTTAAAACCAAAATGGGACTAAAAGGTAGCTAAATGCATTTAGTCCCACATTGGCTATGGGATGGAAGTTTGTAGTGTTTAAATAGAGAAAATTGGGAACAAAGGGCGTGCCCTTTGGGTACTTGGAGTTTTCGCGCGCGATTGAGAGGAAACCATGTCCGCACATGCGCGCGCGCGCCGCCGCTGGCGGCGGTGGCCGGTGCCGGCGCCGGGCTCGGGTTCCCTATCTGGCCTGGTTCTTTTTGAATCGGGTCTCACGGGTATGGGTTGCGAGCATACCCGCTCAGCTATGCGAACCGCCCCGCCAACGGACGCGCTCCGCTATCCGGATCCAAACCGCTCCGCCAAGGGCTGTCTGTAAACCGTCGCGGCGGTTGGACGGTTGCGACGGTTGAACCGAACAGTTGCAACAGTTCACACCGAACCGTTGCAACTATTGGATGGGTTCAGACCAAACTGCCCCTCCAGGAGCGCTATAAATAGCGCTCCGTTTTTCATTTTAAGACACACCAACAGCAAGAAAGAAATCTGCCTTCTAAAGGAGACTCTCTCTCTCGGTCTTGAAGTGACTTCCAACGGAACTTCCAAAAGAGATTCTGTAAAAAATCATTCTGAAAGAAGGCTCAGAAAATTCAACAGATTCTTTAATAGAATTGTTGTCTGAATCTGGGACTTCCGAAGAAGAATATTCTTCAACCTTCCTTCTTCCTCTACAGTGGGTGCTCCTCCAAAGTAAAGGCAAATATTCTCCCAAAATTTGTCTTTGTCCCGCAGCTTCAACAATCCTGTGAAAGTACTGGTTAACTACGGTTCGTCCGTACGGTGATTGGTAGTGCTATCCAAATACCGTGAAGGAGTGTTGTATCTTGGGAGACCAGCGTCCAGTAACCCGTTAGCACCGGTGCGGGGGACGTAATTGTCTTAAGGAGATTCACTCTAAGCGTACCTCACTCCAAGTACTGTATAAGTGAATTAATTTCTTTATACAGGGGCTATACTGATATTCAGTATGTTGAGACTGATTTATACCAATCTAATTGGTGTTTAACAAAGGAAGGAAATTGAAATGTGGTTCTTAAATTAAGGAACGTTCTATTGAATGGAAAACCTCCCACCTGATATTTACCGACCTGGCCAATTAGATTGTTGATATTTCAGTAATATTGATTAGTTGTCAGATTGATCTCAGAAACCAACAGCAGCTACACAAAAACCAATCAACAAACGGCCTAAAAGTGCAAATGGTCGTAGGGACTCAATATGATCAGGGCATCAGAGAAATTGATCGTAATCCTCTCTCTTTTTTTCACTAGAAACTCAACAAATTGGGAAGATTTTTTTTTTCTACATGAAGGCCCTCAGGCCAGTACATCATTCTCGCACTTCCATCTCCTCTACTAACAACACCGTCTCCTTTATCTATCATCTTCGCCAAAATCGCAACATCCCCATCACCTTCTCTTCCCTCTCCTCCTCCCTAAGGTCGGCTACCTCCCCGGCCTCCCACTTTGCCGACACCCACCCTTAGGCTGACTTCCACCAAGGGCCGAGCCCCCTCTTCTCCCTCTCCACTTCTTACTCATCTCTCTCTTTTTCTCTGACGCCTTCGTGCGTTTAACGCCTCCGGCGTTCTCTTCCACGCGCTTGCGCATTAACGCTATTGGCGTTCTCTCGGAGTTCACGCTGTGTTCTGCTTTAGGTGAGTGTTCTCCCTCTCTTCGTTAAGCTTGTATTGTATTTGGACTTGTATTGTGTATTGTTCTGGAATTGTATTTTTTTATCTCTGTGTCGAATGCTTGTAATAGCGTAGTTTAATATTTATACATGTATATTGTCTGTGATACTGCTCTATTACTGTGTTTGGCCGACCATTCGAGGTTACCATGCCTTTAGGCGCAACTCCGGGCTTTTCTCCAGCCTTTGGGCTCAGCCCGCTTTATTCAGTCTTCGAGCTTAAACCCTTTGGGTTTCACATGCTCTGCCTGGTAGGCGAGCTTAACGCTTATAGTTTTATCGCGAAACTCGCTCAAGCGTAGCTATGTCGTGGCATTAGCAGAGTGTTCATACACTGTTTCGTCATGTGTGACTGACTCCGTCGCGTGCGCATTAGGGTCTATCACTGCTCGCTAGCTTGACGCCAACCTCAGACTCAATCTTCAGAATTAATCCCCTTGGTTTTTGCTAGCTTCGTCGGAAGGCGAATTTAGCTCTCAACGCTTTACAACTAACTCGTTCATGCGTAGCTTTGTCGGTGCATGGCCAGGCATTCATATGCCGCTTCGCCGCGTGTGTTAGCGTCGTTGCGAGCGTGACTTCGTCATGTGTTAGCAGAGCATTCATACGCTATTTCACCGTGTGCATTTAGCTTCGTCGCGAGTGTGACTTCCCCCTGAGCGTTTGCTATGAATGTTCATACGTCACTTCACCGCGAGCGTTGGCCTCGCCGAGCGCTTTAGAATTTAGAGCTGCACACTAATTACACCTGGAGCCACGGTTTGTCGTGTACCCAGTGTGATGCCGACACGACCTGGCTTTGCTCCAGCTTGATTAGCTTGACCTAAATAATTAAATAATTCAACTACTATTCTTTTCTTGATGGTTGTGAAGAGTTTGAAATTTTCACTTATAATATTTTTCAAAAACTATATTATTTTTCGATATTCGTACCAGTTTTCTGTATCAGTACCATTTTCCCGTATTGTGTTATACGACAGTTAATATCTGTTGTGCTAATCACTTAACATTCTTGTTTTTTATTGATTTGAAGTAGGGAAAAACTTACAAAATTGTTATAGAAAATTACTAGTAATTAAATAAGAAAATTAAAAGAATCTTCTACTGAGTTTTCTGGGGAAGTGTGCCGGTGGAAGTCTGATCAACGCGCGACCACTTTGTTCTGTTGACGATGCGAGCGATCGAGTCTTAGAGATTTCCTTCTCGCCTGATTCCGAAAATTCCTTGAGAGTGAAAGATTGTAGGGAATTAGCACCATGAGATTGGAGAACTAGGTCTCTGAAAGCTTGGAAGTTAGAGAATGATCTCTTGATTTGCTAAAACTCTAGAATTTTCTCTTGTCTAAATTCTGTCTAAAGTGCTGCCGAAATTTTGCCATGAGCTCATCCCAAGAATGAGCTATTTATAGCCTCTGAGAGGCGTAATTGCCCCTAGGTTTTCAGTAAGACTGAAACAGTCTGCTAATCTCACGCCCAATGTGATTATGAGCTTCGCGCGAGGCTACAAAGCTTCTTGTGAGGCTAAATACATGCCTCGCGCAAAGCTAGATAGGTTCACACAAGTCTATTTATAGCCGCTTGACCCGGCTGTCTCCATTTAATATGGGACGAAGTGGGTGGGTGTAACCGTCCACTTAAAGTGACATTAACCCCACTAAAGTAGTAGGGTTAACCCACTAAAAATTTAGTCAACTATTGACCTGACAAGCCCTCCAGCATGGGTGAGTGAAGCTTTAAGCGAAGCTATTACAACGCTTCAGGCGAAGCAACAACTGGCTTCAGACGAAGGTATAAGTTAGTTCTCTGTGGAGCTCTGAAGAGCTTCATGCGAAGCTATCACGCAGTTTCAGGCGAACCTACAAATTAGCTCTTTGTGGAGCTCTGGATTAGCTTCAGTTCAAGCTATTATAGAGCTTCAGGCGAAACTAGAAATATCTTCAGGCGAAGCTTATCACAAAGCTTCAGGTGATGTTAGAATTTTATCCTTTTAACAAGGCTGTAAAGCTTCAAGCGAAGTTCATGCGAGGCTAAGTGTTGAACTGACTTAGCCTCATAGGTCTGCTTAGGCCTCTTCAAAGGCAATACGTGGCTTATTGTCTACTTCACTGGATCAGTAAGATTCGAGTCATTACTTCGTCCCTTAAAGATGGGCAGAAATTAGTTGTCAGCTTGTCCGCGACTTATCTTTTATAAATATCGACAAGTTTAGACATCGTTCGGACCGGTTGAAATGTTGTCTGAGAATTTGTCTTTTCAGAGTGTCAACAATGCTATCAATTGACCCTGACACCTGCCATGTTATTGCCTGACACCTGTTATGCTATCACTTGATTCATGATTATCACATTACGACAATATAATAATTGATATCTTATTATACCCCTTGTTGACCCGACTTTTCTTTAACCAGTCTGTTCAATATCTAACTTGTCAATATTTATAAAGTCAAGTCGCAGACAAGCTGACGACTAATTTTTACTATCTCCGAGAGACGAAGCAGCGACTTAGACTCTACCGATCTAGTGAAGCAGACAATAAGCCAAGGTTGCCTATGAAGAGGTGTAATGCCCCGATCCCAAGGATACGGAGACGTTATGGCGACGTACATACGCAGGGTGAAAACTCTCACGTACATACGCTAAGCCTCAGTACAGGTAATCACCTTCATACTTATAAGAGTTCCAGCAGGAAATAAGTACAAGAATACCTGCAGAATGAGGTTAGTGATCATAACAGATAGGAAAACAGGGATAAATAAGATAACAACAATAAATCATAAAGATACCTATGAAGGGTCTCGATGAGGAGTCTCCTACGTGCACAATAGACTATCTGACCAAAACGATAACTCGGATCTCCAACCTGGGCACGCAAACCCAGGGTCGTCAGAAAGCGACCTAGTGAGTGGTAAAATGAAGGAGGTAGTAATATCTACTATAGTAATACAAGCACGATAATAATATATAATACATGATGTTGTATTAGTGATACCATATAATAAGCATATAATAAGCAGTAGAAATATATAAACATGTCATCTTTTAATACCAACACTACCTAGCCGGTTATCATCGGGTCATGTCTATAGTCGTATCCAGTTTATATAATAAATAATGTTGTCTAGTGGTGACGTAATAGAAATGACCATGCTAGTAGTGACGTGATAGAAGTGAACATGCAGATGGGCATATGCAATATAACCATAATACGATATTGTGCATAGACAGTAATGATGTCTGCAAGGTATACAAAAACAAAATATATGCAATGAAGAGTATACATATAACATATACATGAGTAGTATGTCACCACAGAAAGTGTAACATGTGTCAGGAAAAGTAACAAAGTATACATGTAACATGATAGCGGCTAAATGATCAGGTATAGTAACAAGTACAACTAAACAATAGTATACATGTATCAGGCAAGTCATGTTATTTATCCAATAGTAGCAATCAGTACCGCCTGCTATTTTAATCAATCTCTTCTAGTGTCCCATACCACTGGCAGTTCATACTGGAGCCCGCACTCCAGTCGAACCCATCCGGACATGGCATACGGGTACCATTAACCAAACGAGAGAGTGACCAAATAACAAGTGTTCCCGACGTCACTATTGTTTATATCATTTATTATGTTTATTGGAAACCAACTGGTCGAGGAGCTCTCATCAGGTGGGTGTATCCCGTGCATACCGGGACAACGGCCTTAAACAGACCCCTGGCTGCTGAGACCAGGACCAGCCCGCTAAGGCTGTAACATATAACGGGAACTCAATGAGCTAAAACAATAACGGAAAACGGGAGCTCATGAGCTATAACAGACGGTAGCCAGCACTACCCCGTCCCTGCAGTGGGACAAACAATGAATCCAGACATCCACCCGACAAGACCTAGTCAACCGTCAAGTCTCCCCCATACCCAAGTTCTCTTTGTTATCTTTCACTCTACAGTATATCAGGAACAAGTACAGGACATGGTACATGTAACATGATAATAGGACATGAGCTCTGTTGATAACATAAAATAGGATAACGGGAAACCGGAAAAATAGATGTGGGATTCCACACATCGCATATCAACAGCTCATGTGTCCAGTAACGGGAATATCAATATCAGAACGGGAAACAATCATATAACAGGAATACAGGGATAACATGGAGCAATAATACATGTAATATGAACGGTGATTCATATGACAAGAAAATAGAAACAATACATGCATGTACATTCGTGTGGTGAACATATGTAACAGTGATGTGTGAACATGAGATAACTGTGTATCGAGCATCCATGTAACGATGATACCAATACTATGAAATGCGGTACTCCATGAATTGGTATATCCGTGTACCAGTGGAACATATATGTGTAGCAATAATCCGTGTAACATATCTGTGTATCACTAGTACATGTAATAACAGTGGTCAGTGTATAATATAATACCATGTCCATTGAACTACAGTATCCATGTAATGATGATACAAGTGCATGAAATAACGGTGTCTAGCATGCATGTCTAGTGACAGTGTAGTGTTATAGAGTATCTGTGGATCAGTCTACATGTAACGATAGTTATCTAACTGTGATACACTACATGAAATAGTGATATTTATATTAAATCAGGAAGCAACTTACAATATTATAGGTTATTCCTTTTACAATGAGTTTCCACTCATTACAAGTTAATAAGTAATAGTTACCGTGTTTTATCCATAATCAAGATCTATCACTGAAAGCAATCAATCACTTTAGGATCTTTAAATAAATATACTTTATAAAAGAAAAACACTCACAAACTGGCCATGGAAAGGTAGCTCTCTTTCCCACGATCGCAACGGTTCCAGGATCGTCCAAATCAGAGTCCGGATGCTCCCGATATCGCCCGAATACTAGATCATAACAAAAAGGGTTCAGTATGTAATAAATAAGGATTTAAAATGCAAATAGTAATATGTACCAGGGGTTTTATGGAAATTTACCTTTATTGGGTTCGAAGCGGGTTCGGGTAGCTCGCAGGTCGGGTTTGGATCCAATACCCAAACCCGTAATTTAAGTAAATGGGTAACGGGTTAGTGGGTTTAGGGTAGTGGGTTTCAAAGTAACCCAATAGGGTTAATGGGTTCGGGTTCATACCCGAACCCAATAGCATATAGCAGCAGCAACAACGCCTTCGCTGCTGCTGCGCGCGCCTTGGCCGGCTAGCTCCGCTGGCTGGCGGCGAGGGAACCCGCCGGCGGCAAGCCTAGCCGGCGGTGGCGGTTCAAGCCGAGAGAGAGAGAGCTTTGACAGAGAGAGATGGGGCAGGGGCTGGCGGCGGCCAGCCCCACCTCGCGGTGTCTCTCCGCCGGCGGTGATTAGAGAACGAGAGAGAGAGGGAAGAGAAGAAGAAGGAGGAGAAGAAAAGAAAAGGAAGGAGAAGAAAAGAAAAGAAAGAAGAAGAAGAGGAGGAGGGAAAAAAAGGTGGCGCCCGGGCTGGGGCGCCGGCGGCCGCGGCGGCACGAGGCAGCGCCTGCGGCCTGGCCTGGCCGCTGGAAACGGGTCAGGCCCCCCTTTTGGGTCTGCATAGAGAGAGGGAGAGAGTTTTTAGAGAGAGAGAGATAAGGGGGAGAGAGAAAGAGGGGGGAAAAGAATTTAAAAGGGTAAAGGGAAAGGCGGTGGCTAATGGCGGTTGGGAGAAGATTGGAGAAGAAGGAAGGGAGAAGCTTGTAGAAGAAGAAAGAAGAAAAGAAATAGAAAAGAAAGAGAAAAAGAAATTTAATATTATTTTAATAGGATCAAAAATTGACTAGCTCCGAACGATATCCAAAAATTATAAAAAAATAGAGAATATTATCCTAAGACGTAATATGAAAACGGTTTGAAGAAATTCAATCCGGTTTACAAATTAAAAATCCTGAAAGGTATTACCGATATTAGGCGACACCGGTTTGGCCCGATTTCCGATAAATTCAGAAAAAAAATCCCCAAAAATATCATAACTAGAAAATATGATTCTAAGACATAAAGTGAAAGCTGTCTCCCAAAAATTCAACTCCGTTTGTGAATTAAAAATCATAAAGCCGATTATCGGTATCAGTCGACGCCGACTACGGTGATTTTCCAAAATAATCCAGAAAAATTACAGAAAATCCTAAAAAATCTAAAATATTGAAAACTAATATCTGAAACTGAAATTGGTTCAATCTGACTATCAGGAAGGTCAAATCAATTTTGTATACCGTATCGAGTACTGATACTGTGATACGTACATTAGGGCGCAGGGGGTTACAAGAGGTCAAAGCAGGCCTATGAAGCCAGGTCTAATCAAACACCTAGCATCGCATAAGTCCAAAAGAGAACTAGATTCGCTAAAAGGCCGAAGCCACTAGCTTCACACGAAGCTCCCATCAGCCCCGCTGAAGGCTAACTTTAAACTTCGCTAGAAGCTTTATCTCTAACTTCGCTGGAGATGGAGTGGTCCATCTCTGCTCTGAGCTAACTCCTAACTTCGCTTGAAGCCTTAACCAGCTTTGCTATGAGCTAAGTTCTAGCTTCGCTTGAAGCTTTAAATATTACTTCGCCTGAAATGAGCTTCGCTTGAAACTCTCACTTAGCTCCGCGGCGAGCTTTACCAGGTCATCAATTGACCGTTTCAAAATTCCATGAGGGATTAATGGGTGAATCCTGATACTTTAGTGGGGTTAATACCACTTTAAGTGGGCGATTACATCCGCCCACTTCGTCCCACATTAAGTGGAGACAATTAAGTCACAATGGTTATTAATAGTTTGCACGAACTTTCTAACTTCTCTTGAGGCTCATAGATAGCCTCGCGACAAGGCTATTTCGAGCCTTGCGCGAAGCTGATAGACTGATTCAGTCTCGCTGAATTCAAGTGGGCGGTTACACCCCTATTTTCGCTATAAATAGCCTCTTGCAAAAGAGAAGAAGGGCTGAAAATTTTGGGAGAAATCCAAGAGAACGTGTGTCCTCTTACTTTCAAAACTTCCAAAAGCCTCAGAGATTCAGCTCTCTTACATCCAAGGTCTCAACACACTTTCTAACTTCAGAAGATTTCAGAGCCAAGGAGAAGGAAATTCTCTCAAGAACGCGTGACCACCCGACGATTACATTGTCAAAGGGATAGTGATCGCACTGATCAAATTCCCACCGGCATACTTTTTCAGAATCTCAAAGGATATCTACTTGTAATTGTGTTATTCTTTCTTAAAAGAATTACTTGTAATTTGCTTCTCAATTCTCTTTTTTGTAAGTTTTCCTCCAATCAAATTCAATGGAAAAACGCCCTGTTACTCCTGTACTCCATACACATGTACCTAACATGCTCAAACTCTTTCTCGCAAATTGATAATTACGTAATGCATTATAACAAGGACAACTTTCATCAGGGCGGGAAAAACCGATGGATATCAATATGTGTTCGTGTTATAATGGTATTAGATATGTTGTGCAATTAAAACTTTCAGTTATATCTGAGAGCCTCTAGGTGTCAAGGGGTATGCTGGCACCCTACCTCTTGTTACATTCCTGCATTGGCACATAAATAAGACCCTTCCCATCCTGCACCTCGCGGTAGGTTCCGTGTTAGCAATGGAACATTCTGGGCCCGGAGGCCTTCCTCTCTAGTTTTGATGATGATTAACTCATGTAGTTATGTTTACTAATAATCTTGTGATTTTAGTTTCAGATTATGTAACAAGATATTAGTTGGTGATTGCTTCAAAAAGAGGAGTTTGGAAGCCTTCACTTGGTGATTCCCGTGCCCGAGCATCAAGATCATACCTTTGCACTCGGTGGATCACAGTTTGGGACCAAGCCGACTTGAAGATGAAGATCATCAAGAAGACTTAGTTATCCTAGTTTTTGTTTAGTGTGTTTAGATCCATGTGTAAAGATAAGAATAGTTGATATGCTCAAGTGCACAACACACACGTTTATGGTTTTTCGGTTTTTAGTTTAACCGATATGTGTTTTCATGAATAGTTGATCAAAACAAGTTTAAATGGTTTTTTATGCATATTAGATGTGTTCAATATACATACATGCTTCATATCTTAAACAAACTTATTTTGATATGTATCATGTGTTTTAGGAAAAATCAGATTTCCTATTGAAAAATACAAGTTGATAAAATACAAGTTTTGATTCTTGGTAAAAATGTTAAAACACAAAAATAGTTCAAATTGGATATTTGAGTTGAAATTTTTATCACATGTTTATATATCAATGCAAAATGATAAAAATATTTTTGGGTATTTTTGCAAGAGTTAAAAGATTTTTTAGAAATATTTTTAACATGTTTTTCTGACCCAGAACAGTGGCTGACAGGCCAGGTCGGTCGACCGCACGGGTCGACCGCACCAAAGGCCGGTCGACCCTTGCGGTCGACCGACGTGCACAGGCTTGTGCATGTTTGGCAGACACAGGGACGTCGGCCGGGCGGCCGACCGGACCAGAGAGCTTTGCTCTCTGTATCTGGGCGGTCGGCCGTGCGGTCGACCGGGTTGCCCCAACGGTCACATTTTGACCGTTGGCGGTCGGCCGGCCGGCCGACCGCTAGGCCTGTCAGGCTGCCAGATCAGCTAACGGCTAGTTTCTGTTTTGGCATATAAATACCCCATTTCTTGGGGGTTTTAATCAAGATTTTGAAGAGCAAAAATTTCTATATCTCTGGTGTTTAAAACAAGTTTTCAAAAGTTTTAGAGCTTCAAAAGATCAATCTTATTTGTTTTAAGTGTTTTGTTTATTTTCAAAGAAAATAGGTTTTTGGGAATTGGTTTCTTGTTCTTCATTTCTATATCAATTTGGTATTTTCCCAAGAGATTTTTTTGATCAAAA
>JAVJIF010026905.1:0-62996 GCA_038442645.1 Agave tequilana | reverse complement strand
TGAAGCTAATCACCAACTAATATCTTGGTTAATGATCTGAAACTTAAACAACACAAGATTATTAGTAAACATAACTACATGAGTTAATCATCATCAAACTAGGGTGGAAGGCCTTTGGGCCAACAATCTCCCCCTTTTTGATGATGACAAAACTCATGGAGTTATATATGCATGGATTAAAGTTAAGCTTCAAAGAAGCTCCCCCTTAACTCATGCATAAACAAATAAGCACAAGATATGTAATGAATGTACATAAACATGTATGCATCAACATGCATAAAACATATTCTAGAAGCTCTAGTTACCAATTAAATTAATAGAACATTAACAAGAACACTAGATGCTCTAGATACCAATAAAACTTACCAATAAAACTTAATATATGCAAAAACATAAGTATGCATATATAAAACTCAAATTATTCTCCCCCTTTTTGTCACTCATCAACAAAGGGGTAAACAATCAAACAATAATGAGGGGTAAAAATCTTTCTCCCCTTTTTTTGTCAATCAAAATAATAAAACAATGTTCTCCCCCTTTTTGTCTAAAACAGAAACAAAGTCAATAAGGGGTGACTATAACAACATGATATCAATAGAAAAATATGTCAATGAAGCATCTTGATATCAATTGAAAATAACACAAGATCAATAAATGTTATATGCTATATACATTCATGAAGAGGAAGACGCTAAGTTAGCTTCCCTACACATATGCATTACATGAAAGAGAGATGTTAAGCCCTAATTCACATAACACACATTATGTAATGCATAAGAGGAGATGTGAAGCTCCCCTACACACGTGTACCACATAAAGAAGAGATGTTAAGCTCTTCAATATACAATACACTCAACATGAATCTATATGTAGAAGAGATGTTAAGCTCTCCTTGCATATAGTCAATACAAATCAAAATTTTTATATTTTTCTTTAAACAAAATTTTTAGATACCAATTTAAAACACAAGACATCTTGATATCAAAAGATAGTATTTTTCCTTTTAAGTCATATAAACAATTGAAATGACTATTTTCTATCATAAAGTAAGGGAGTGGAAATACAAGTACCAATTGAAAATGAAAATCGAATTTTCTCCCCCTTTATGAAATACCAACAAAGGCTATGCGTAGGCTTGAAATAAGATACCAATTGAAAACTAAATCAATTGAAATAAAGTGAAGCTCAAGGTGTTTGGTTATGCTAGAGCTTGAGTAAACAAAACTAAATTTGTGATATTTTTGAACACAAATAAAACATATATGTATGAAAATTAGATACCAATAGAAATTGATACCATTGAAATTGAAGCATACAACATACAACACATATATGAGTATACCAAAAAAAAAGTCAAAATTGATACCAATTGAAAGAGTTCAATGATACCAATTGAATCAATAATAATCAAGAGTATATCTCATATAATCTATACCTCCCAATCATGGTTCAAGTTTTAAATGATTTTCATTTTAAAGCATACATGAACATGATCTCCCATCCATCCTCCCATGAAGGGTAGGGGTTTTCAAAAATAGATTTGAAAATAAGCTTTGTTTGAATAACTCTACAAAAGAAAAATACGAACTAGTTAAATGGGAAATCTTTTAAACTAGTACGAAATCCTTCAAGCAAGGAATAAAACAAAAATAATTTTCATAAAACACATGTAAATCACATAGCACTTAAAACACTCAATATTCAATAAGTCCATACAAGCTCATGAAAACATACTCATGAGAGATATTTAAAAAATGGTGAGTGTACAAGTAATGTGTGACATGGCATTATGAAATTTCCAATAAAGCTCAAAATTCCTTGAAATAAGAAAACATAAAAATCATTAAAACTTATTTAATCTTCAAGGTATATGTATGTCTAATACAAACTAAAGTATACATACATATCCAAAACACAACGAGTCCACAAAATGTATGCATTAAGGCACGTGGCTCAAAAAGGATAAACATATATATCTAATAGTTTGGACAAGAGAGTCATATACATGAAGTTAAACAATTAAACACAGATCAAGAAAACTAAATCTTCATCAAAACAAATTTCATTTCATGGTATATGTATGAATTGTCAACACAATAAGTATACATACATATCCCTAAACACAATTGAGTCCATATATAGATTTGCATGAAAGGCAAATGACTCAAGGGGTATACATGTATATCTTAAAGTTTGGCAATACAAACATATACATGAAGTGAAAACTCATAAAACAAATCCAAAAATGGAATACAAGTTTGAAATGTATGAATCATCAAAACTAGACTACACTAGCACATCTAATGGGTTCAAATATGCAATCAATCCCAAACATATATAGATTTATTTGTGGCCCACTATATGCACAAGTATATACCTAGTCTTAATGAAAACTAGCATCTAAACAAGTATCTTAACATCAAGCATTAAACACAATATAAAATTAATCATGATAAAACTAAAACATGATTACTATGTAAATTCACATGTATTAGAGTCATGATGTACATTATAGCTTAAACAAAAGTGAGAACACTAAGTATGGGTTCATATTAGCATGTGTGTCTCAAATACTATACATGTATGTCAAGGATCTAATAAACATGATATTTACATACTAATCCATAGACATTAAAAACATGCTATAAACATTGAAATGGAAAGCATGTAAACAATAAATGGAAGTAAAGGATTGTTACCAAAACCGAAGAAGCAACTTTCCTTTTCTCCAAAACATGGTGGTCCTCTCCACCAAACTTCCCTTGAAAGTGATGCATCCAATTGATTTCCTTTTAAGTCCGGAACGCATCCACTCCAAGGTGTCATCACTCTCACGTCATGAGAGAGCCCACACCTACATCAAATAAAGGAGGGTGGTCTTTGGTACCCATATCTTATTGGGTCCATGGGGGTTAGTACCTTCTCTAACCCAAACAAAGTTCTTTGCTAAATTAGGAGTATGTAATCTATCATAGCAAAATTTAGCAAGGTGGCCCTTACGTCCACAATGTGTACAAGTGTACACATGAGCATACATGTGAGGAGTGTGTCCGTGAGGAGCATGTGTATGCCGTGGAGGGTGTACATGCATAAAGGATGGAACTTGTTTCTTTCGAACCAAGGTTTCCAAACGTGAGTGGTTCATGGCACATTGGCTCATAGTGGAGCCCAAACAATCAACCTTCTTCTTAAGCAAACAAATATCATCATTAATCTTAGAAGAAGAAGTGTGGCATGCAATAGGTGAAGTGTGTGATACTACCCTAGCATGGCAAACATGTGCATCAATTTTATTTTGCAAAACTTCATTTTTCTTTAAACAAATTTCTAAATCCTTTGAAATAGAATCAATTTTTATTTTCAAAGAATTATTTTCTTTTACAACAAAATCAACTTTAGAAGATAAATTTTCATTTTTCTTCAAAAGAACATGACAATCATTTTTATTTTTCAAAAACTCATTTTCTTTAAGTGCAAGTTCTAATTGAGATCTCAATGAATCCCTTTCATTATAGACCTCAACCTTCTCTTGCAAAACATTGTTAAGTCTAGAATGCAAACTCTTATTTTCTTGTTCAATTCCTAGACTTTTCTTTTTCAACAAAATTATATTTTTGAATCAATTTTTCACACACAATTGATAGTTCTTCATTCAAAGCATGGGGATCAACATAATCATTTGAAGAACTAGCACAATCATCATTATCTAAGTGGGGTTCCGAATGTACCTCATGGGAGTCATTCCCTTGGACCATTAAGCATTGTTGTGGCTCGAATTCTCCACTAGATTCCTCTTCTTATTGGATTTGGACTTGAAGCTTGGAGGTGTTGGTTGTTGTCAACATGTTCCACACTACAAAAGCGGAATCAATATTAGAAACATGTATAAGATATTCTTTTGAAAGTGTGCTTCTAATGGCCTCAAGGGCTTGTGCATTGGCCCCTATATGATTGCGATCTCCAAGATAGCATTTCTTGGTGGCCGCAAGAAAGACATGCAAACCTAGGGTTTTTAGGTACATGGACATCCTATACTTCCAAACAACAATGTTGGAAGGATCAAAGCTAGGTGGGGTCATGAAGTCCATGGTAAAAAATATATGTGTGCAAACAAGCAAATGCAAATATAGATTAGCAAACAAATGGATCTCACTCCTAGGATGTTAAGCCTAATATCAGGAGCACTAGCTCTGATACCAATTGAAAAACACCTAGAGGGGGGGTGAATAGGTGTAAGTGCTAATCTAGAACTAAATGCAAAACTAAGTGCGCTAAATGCGGAAGCTAATGCAAATCTTGCACAAACTTAATACAACACAACAAGTGTAGCCGATTCCCCGTGAAGGGCTCTGGACTAACTCCTCTTGATTCCCCTTGAATGGGTTGAGGTGCTATGTGAAGCTCTTGTTGATTAAGTACAAGTGAGGCACACACAACAACCAAGCATATAAGATATAGCAATGTGAATTACGCAAGGCACAACCACAAGCAAATAGATATGATATGACAATATGAACTATGCTCAACTGATTGTAGTTCATTTTTGCATCATCTTCCACCTCTTTACCATGCATAATATCAATAAAAAATCTGTTTTTACTCTTTTTTCTCTCTATTTTTGCAGGTCCATATTTTAATGGAGAGAGGCCCATAAATCCATGTAATTAGCAAGAATTAAAGGGGATTAAGCCAAAGCCCAAAAGAGAGCCCAAGAGTTGAGCCCAGGATCTGGAATCACCCACGCATCCAGTCAGCATTCTAGAAGATCCACGTGGCTAACAACCTGCAACAAACTCGCAACAGAAATCGTTAACGCAACGGCCAGATTCTGCCGCGGAAACGCGGCTCTGGCCGCGGATCCGCGGCAGTTATCTGGCCGTTGAGCCAGCGATTGATCCCAACCGTCTGGATTCTGGAGCCTTCTCCTCTGAGCCTATAAATAGACCATCAGGGCCAGCGAAAGAAGAGAGGAGAGATTAGAGGATAGAGCTTGTATTTTGTAGGTTTTTTCTCTAGGATTTTTATTGCTCTAGTTCTTCTTCTTCCTCCTAGAAATTTTGTGAGAGAGAGATTGAGAGAGAGAGAAAGCTTGTGTAAACCAAGGTGTGACAACTTGTGAAGCAAGGATTAGTCCAATCTCCTTTCTCTACTTGAGCAATTTCTAGTACTTTACTTGCATTCTTTCATTCAAGCTTTACTTTCCTTGCACTTTTATTCATGAATTGCTTTTCTTTTCTTGTAATGGCTAGTAGCTAACTTCTTCTAACATGACTAGCTGACCACTAACATTGCTAACTTCTAACTCTTGGGTGATTGCTAATTTTTCATCTTGCAATTGTTGAGTCTTTTTCATCCCCGATGGGTTACTTTCATGCTTGGCAAGCTCTTGTTGTAATTCCATATGATTCATGTGTGCCTCGTTTAGAGCCTTGTCTTTAGAACAAGTGCCTTGATGGAACATGGAGATGGATCACCAAACATATGCTATTTGTTGAACAACTTCATTACTTCAGTGCTAACTTGTTGTATTTGCCTTGAATGACTAATGAATGTTGTATCTTCTTCCTTAGCATCCCTTGAGTGTCACTCCTCGAGTCCACCATTGAAATTCTATCTTGAGAGACGATGAAATCAATGAGGCTACAAGACAAGTCCAAGAAGATCACCCATCAATCAAGTGGGAAAGTAACTAGACCAACACGTAAGACATACATATGCCGATGAATCAACATGAGGCAAGCATCACCATAACGGAGTCTAGTAAGTTAGCAATTTAGAAAGGTAGCTAG
This sequence comes from Agave tequilana, assembly GCA_038442645.1. Taxonomy (NCBI): domain Eukaryota; kingdom Viridiplantae; phylum Streptophyta; class Magnoliopsida; order Asparagales; family Asparagaceae; genus Agave; species Agave tequilana. Next base: position 57,207 of record JAVJIF010026905.1, on the reverse strand, counting down.
TCATGGTTTTTCACATCTTAAAGTCTTTTACAAAGTTCTCCTTCTTTTAGTTTTCTTTCCAAAGCAAATCTTGTTTTCTAATTCTTTTCATTTTCTTTCCATCATGCACAAATCCACAAATTCTTTTATCTCTTTTTCCATTTCTTTTTCATTCTTTTAAAAACAAAGAAGAACCTTCGTTTTCTATCTTCACATCGAACCGTAACGCTTCCATCGCAAGCTCCCTGAGAATCGACTCGTATAGCCTATGCTATTACGTGATTTGAAAAGAGTACATCAATCATTTTGAATACATTGTGGAGTGATCAAAGCACCTAAGGTTGACTCTAAACCTTCTCTATTTTATTGAATATCTGTGCAATTTATACTCAACTATTCTTTCCCTATCAAATTTTTGGCGCCGTTGCCTGGGAGAGCAACGGTTTTTGATTCAAATCGAAGAACTAAACGAACTTTCTTCTCTGTTGCAGGTTACAGGTGAAGAAACAGGAAAACTAGCATTGCAGTGACATATAAGTGGCTCTGGGCCTCTGCTCTCGAAAGCAGAGACCAGTTGCCCTCTGATTTGCCGCGATTCCATGGCCAAAGCCGCGGATCCGCGGCAAAGAGGAGTGAACTACTCACAGATTTTCTGCAGGGTTGCTTGCTCTGCAAAATACAGCTGCTGCAATACTTAAATTCTTGTATGCTTCACCATATTCCTGCTAATAATCAACAGTAAAATATTGTTGCAAAGTTAAAAAAATTGATTAGACATTTGCATTTCTAGGCACGTGTCTTTTCAATTCATTTACTTTACTGTTGAAGAGTGCTGGAGCAAGGTACGTGCGCATTGCATTTTGACTAGGACTCACTTCTTGGTTGATTTATATCGCTTTGAGTGAACCTTGTTTGCTTATACTGTACACTTGCACAAAATCGATTTTAAGGGCATACCCAATAAATAAGATAAGGTGGGGATTTCATCACCCCTTCCTTAGCCCAAAACCACCATCCCAGCACTCACAATCCCAAGCTTTATAATAAAATCTGATAGACGTTGGCCCTAGGGACATCCGAACTCAGTAGGAGATCGGCCGAGGTTGGAAGTTGATTTTGATTCATACTCCGGTGAAATCAGTGTCTAGGCTGGGGATTAAGAGGTTAAGCCTCGAAGATACCGTGGTTTGGCGTAATTAAGGCCCGTTGCTTACGCACGGATACCTCCCACCGTATTTTGCCCCTACCTGGCTGATTAGCTGTGGTCTGATTCAAGCAACAACCTTCTTTGGTTCATTGAACAGTTAGGAGTCATCTAGGTCCAGGAACCCTAGATAGCTTGGATTGATTTTTTTTTATTGTTTGTTATTTTCGTTTTTCTTTTTCGCTGGTGTGATCGGTGCACGTTGTTTGTGACTGTATATGCGAGAGTGGTACCGGGATTCAAATTCTGCAAGACTTGTTAGACTTTCTACACTTGCACATACACCACCACTTGACATTATGGAAAACAACGTTTCGCTTCAAGATAGATTCTACCCGATTCGCACTTCGCTTCCTTCATGCATTCTTCTCCCTGAACCCAATGGAAATCATTTTGAGCTGAAACCACAATTCATCAATACACTTTCCCGATTTCATGGTCTAGAGTCTGAAGACGCGTACTTCTTCATTCGAGAGTTTGAGGAAGTATGCGTAATGATGAGAATTTCCCAATTGACCGAGGATGCTGTTAGGTTAAGGTTCATACCGTTTGCACTGAAGGATTTAGCTAAGAAATGGCTTTACAATCTTCCCGCCAATTCGATATCTTCATGGGATGATTTTGTAAAAGTCTTTCTTAAGAAATTTTATCCCATCCACAAGACAGCCCTCATGAGAAAAAACATAATGCAATTCAAGCAGGAATCAAATGAACTCTTCTGGAAGTACCTTGAACGCTTTAAAGACCTTCTAGCCCAATGTCCTCATCACGGCATAGAGAAATGGCGTCAATGCCAAATTATCTATGACGGTCTAGATTACCAAACGAAAACACTCCTTGAATCCATGTGCCAAGGGAATTTTTGAAGAAAGATGAGCACCAGGGGTGGGATCTCTTTGAAGCCTTAGCTGAGAAAACCATTCAGTGGGAGTCATGCCCTGATAAACCCACTCCCACTACTTCCAGAACCGGGATGCACTCGATAGAATCCTCCATAGCAGCTGAAGCAAAAATCACCCAATTGATGAAGAGGATAGAACTGCTTGAGTCTAGGGAACATTCTGTTGTCAGTAAGGTTAACCCAACACCTGTGGTCAAACCGGGTTGCACCTACTGTCATGATCTCAACCATGTCTTTGAGGAGTGTCATTTATATCAGTCTCAATCATATCAGGAGAACATGAATGCAGCGTTTACCAGACCCAATCACAATCCGTACTCCAACACATACAATCTGGGATGGCGAAACCATCCAAATTTTTCGTGGAGTCAGTCTGGTCCTGAGCAACATAGGCCACCATTGCCACATCCTTATAATGCTCAGTCTCACCAACCCAGCTTCAATCCGAATTCACCGTATTTTCATCCAAATCAAAGTCCACCACAATCACAATCTTACCAGAACCCACCACACTACCAATCACAATTCCAGTCTCCATACTATCAACATCCACCCCAGAATGATTCAGAAATATCGGAGTTGAAGAAAATGTTAGAAACCTTTGCAAAGAACTATCAACAGGATATGAATAAAGTTCAGGTCCAGATCGGGCAATTGGCTAATTCTGTGAATGAAAGACAAAAAGGAATGTTACCAAGCCAGCCATTGCCAAATCCCAAACATCACTTCCCTTTGCATGAAGTAGAAGACACGGGCCCCAGTCAATGCCATGCTATTCATACCCTGAGATCTGGAAAACAGGTAGATAATAAGGTTTCTGATCAATCATCCCATCAGCACCAAAGCCAACACCTCCAATCCAAATGCAACCAACTTCTGACAACCCATCTTCTAGTTCAAAGCCATCCACTTCAAAAGCCAAGGGTAAAGAAAAGGAAGATGAGCAACCTTATAAGCCTAGTGTACCATTTCCAAATAGGCTTACGAATCACAAGATAGATGCTCATATGGAGAAAATAAGAGAAATGTTTGATAAGGTCCAAATCAATGTCCCTCTTCTTGATGCAATCCAACAAGTGCCATCATATGCGAAATTCTTAAAGGAAATATGCACCAAGAAGAGGAAAACACAAGTCCCTAAAAAAGTCTTCCTAGCATCCAACATCATGAGTTGCTCACTGGGTCAATTCCGGAGAAATACAAGGACCCAGGGAGCCCGACCATCACTTGCATCATAGGAAAGACTTCCATCAATAGGGCACTTCTTGATTTAGGGGCCAGCATCAATCTCCTACCTTTTTCTGTGTACCAACAATTAGGGTTAGGTGATCTCCGCCCTACCAAATGACAATACAATTGGCTGATCGCTCTGTCAAGAAACCTAAGGGGGAAGTTCACGATGTCCTTGTCAGAGTTGGGGAGTTCATTTACCCTGTGGATTTTGTAATTCTTGAGACACAACCTGTGTCTAACACTAATCATAGGGCTCAAACTCCTGTCATTTTGGGACGACCATTCCTGGCCACAGCAAATGCCATCATCAATTGCCGGAATGGATCAATGAGGATAACCTTTGGTAACATGACTCGTGAAGTGAATGTCTTCCACACACAACCTCGTAAAACAAAAGATCAAACATTCGAGGTCAACTTTGTTAGAGACAATTTGGAGGAAGAAAGTGAAGATTCAAAAGATGAGTCACAACTTTGTGATTCTCTTGAAATAGGAAATCCAGTTATCCGAGTACCCTTTCAAAAGGGGAAAGTTGATTTGGATATTTTCACTTTCAGGGAGCCAACTGTGAACGTATCCCAAGAGGATACAATTCAAGAACCTCCAATTGATATATCATTTGAAGACCTCTTCGCTGACGAAATCATGTGCCTGGATGAGTCAACTCGGGGACGGTTAACTGATTGTACACTTTTGAAGGAAAATGTTGACCTGAGTTTTGAAGAGTTGTATGGAGAGGAGCTGGAATTTCTTGACATTGGAAGTAAAGAAATTCAAAGAGAAAAAAGTGGTGATGAAGAACTCTTTAGGGAACATTGTGGTGAAATGCGGATGAATAACAATGAGAAATTGAAGCTGGAGATGCCTAGGGCTAAGAAAGTAATAGAACTCGTTTCCCAACCAAGCTCGCTCAAACAAACACACTGGAACGATGGGAAATGGGCCAGGGGAAAAAGACCAAAAGAACAGCCTAGGCAAGGGATACACTTGTAAATATTTTCTGTAAATAATTTTTTTGTACACTTTTTGTAAATAATAAATAATAATAAAAAAGAAAAAGAAAAAGATATAAATAATAAATGAGGGACTTTTGTGCTTAAAAGAGTTTCCCCACTTTTAAAATTCAAAATCCTTTTCAAAATTCAAAATTCCTAGGTCTACATCTCTTCCCTAGGGTCAAACTCATTTTCAAAATTCCAAGTCCCTAGGGTAAATTCACTTTTAACCTTGGGATAAAAAGTGGAACTCTTCTTTTTTTTTTCCCTCCCTATAAATAATCTCTCTACCCTACCCCTCCTCCCTCAAACGGAAAAATCATCTCAGATCTGAAATCCCTCTCAAAGCGCCGCCTTCTGCAACTTTTCCGCTCCTCTGCTTCTCCCAGAAAGCCGCGACTCCGCGACCAGAGCCGCAGATCCACGGCAACCCTGACGTTTCTGGAGCAGCACCAAGTTCTTCACCAATCGATTTTGTTCCCTGGTGGCCGATCTGCTGTCAAATCTTCCCGAATCCTCACCTGTGCCCTCTGCAAGATCGAGATTTGTTTTTCCCCCCACGAACTCTGGGGGCGGTTTGATCTTCCAACTCTTGATCTATTGCTTTAATTTACCCTTTTACACATGGCCCCAAATCTGTTTGTAGAGAAAGACTTTTCAAAAATTTTGAATGATCATGATGGGTATGGACACATATTTATAGATTGATTACGTGCATGGGATTGGTATTCTCTGGTATATGATAACAGTGAAAATGATGCATATTACTGTCCTGATTTAGTCACTACATTTTATAATGCACTCGATCATGCATCTGTTAGTTATGAGACATACCAATTTGTCGTCCATATGCCGTTAGGTGACATCTTTATCACAATTCCTCTCCTTGAGGAAATTACTAATGTCCCAAGTCACCCCAGCAATAGCGACCCCCTCCCACTGATAGACTACATGTCAACTATGGGGGTTCGTTGTACAGAGCAGGATCGTGGGCTAAAGGCTAGCACCACGTTTATAAATGTGCATTGCGTTGGACGCTGGATCCAACGCAACATCTTAGGGCTAGACCACACCACAACCTTTAAGACCTGTGTTGCAAATAATACATGATTTGATGACTCGGCAACACACTGTCTGTTTAAATAAGACCATCTTCCATGCGATCATAGCCAATTCCTCCCGCACTAGGGGTGCCAAACACTCCCATCCCATCTTGATTACACGTCTGTGTAGGACTTTCCTACCAGACGATGTCTTTGATTCCTTTGACCGAGTGTTTGTCACACCAGAGAGACCTACCAGTTCATATAACAGTTGTTTGCATGCGGTTTGGACTCCCAGTGTCCAACCCGAAGATATACCGGTAGAGTCCTCTTCTGAGGAAAGTTTTGAGGAAGAAGATGAGCCTGAGTTTTGGCGGCAGGATCCCCCAAATGATTCACGTGCCTTCATGTCCACCATCTGGAAGGGCATGAAGAAGATTTTCAAGGGACAAGTGAGACTTAGGAAGAAGGTAGAGGAGCAATCCTCTAGGTTGGATAATATCGAGGGTGCGCTGAGACGATCAAAGTCGGCTGGACCTAGCACCACCGCTGGTCCAAAACGATGAAGGGAGTGATTTCATACCTTTTACCTATTTCATGCATCTTTTTATCTTGCATACATTGAGGACAATGCATGAGATAGGTATGGGGGGGGTAGATTCTAACTTAGGATTTTCATTTTCTTTTTAGGACTTTTTATTTTCTAGGATTTTCATTTTCTTTTTAGGTTTTTATTTTCTTTTAGATTTTACCTTTCTTTATAGATTTTCTATTTTCTTTTAGATTTTACATTTTAGAAAAAAATAAAAAAATTATATATATAAAAAAAAGAAATTCTTGATCCATGTTTAAAGAATCAAAACTTGACTTTAGGGATTAAGGAAGCTCTTAAGTATGATTTCTAATTATAAGTCGAAAAGAGGAATTTTGTTGGATTTTTAGGTTAAGTAATAAAGGATAAGAAAGATTACTAGATTTTAATTCTTTCTTTAGGATATATACATTAAACATATTGAAGGATTAATCAAAGACTTTGTGACTTTATTTACATATATATATAATAAAAAAAATAGAAAAAGAAAAAAATGTGTATATAAATAACTAAATAAATACTTAGCCACTAATTAAGCTGGTTAGTCGTGCCTCAAGAAGCATGGCAAGTCACGCCTAAAGGTGGTTAAGTCCTTAGCATTCATGGCCTAATTTACTTGAGTCATCGAACCCGAGGGATGTTTTCTCATCTGGTGCCCTAAGACCGACTGGTTGGGAGTCATCGGTAAGAGGCTCGTTACAAGGGTAAATTAGAAAGCCTAAGGAATCTAAGGAAATGTAATAAATAAATACTATATATAAAAAAAAAAAGAAAAAGAAAAAATTAACACAAGAAAATATGATATGATGATATGAATGATGCTTTGCACAATATAAAGAGAGAGTTGAGAGACAAGTGGATCAAACGCAAAGGCCAAGATATGTTTCGAGGTTCGAGCCCCTAGCTCTACATCCCCGCCTACACCACCGTGTAGGATTTCCAATCCACTATCTCCCACCGAGGGAACCTCTACCGAAGAGGATTTGTTACAACTCTCAAACACCACCTCACAACCGAGGGGTAGGCCCGTAGCCAAACACAACAACCAACACCTCTACCGAAGAGGGTTTACAACCAAACTCCACCTCTTACAAGAGGGAGCAAACCAATCACCCGATCACCTCTACCAAAGAGGGATACAACAAGAATAAGGGTGTACAATAAGTGATTCCTTTCAACCACAAACAATCTCTCTTTTCTTTTCTCTTTCCACAAAACAAGGATCCTAATAGATTAGGATAGTATGATAGCTCAAGTGTGGAAACTAGGTGTTTTTGGAAACAAGCAACAAAGAAAAACTAATTAGGAAGTCTCTTGTAAAAGATAGAATATGAAAGATCAAATCAAATCCCAAAACCTAGTTCTCTTTGATTTTCAAAAAACCCAAAAACAATAAAGATTGGAAGTTTAAAGCACAAAACACTTTTTAAAACTCTTTTAAAACAATAGAGAAAGTCTGAAAATTTTGTCTCTAAAAACCTTGGCCAAAAACCCAAAGAGATGGGGTTTTTATAGGCCCATCACAAAACTAGCCGTTAGGCTGAGCTGGCAGCCTGACAGGCTGTCGGTCGAACCGGCCCGGTCGACCGCCAACGGTCGGAAATATGACCGTTGGGCAACCACGGTCGACCAGCACGGTCGACCCAAACAAACAGAGAGCTCTGCTCTCAACCCGGTCGACCGTCCGGGTCGACCGTCCCAAAGCTGCCAAACGTGCACAGATTTGTGCACGTCGGTCGACCGTCCCGGTCGACCGACTTCAGCCTAGTCGACTTGGTCAGTTGACTTAGTCGACTGGTTGAAGCCTGGAACAGAATTCTGGGTCAGAAAATCAGTTTAAAAATATTTTGAAAAATCTTTTAAGTCTTCTAAAAATTCACAAAACTTGTTTTAATATTTTATATTGAAACACAAACATGTGATAAAAATTTCAAGACATATATCAATCATATCAATTCATTTTTTGAGTCTTGCAAATTTTATCAAAAACAAAACTTGTATTTTTATCAAACTTGATTTTTCAATACATGAATAAGATGGTCAAAATAAGTTTGTCTAGCAAGTTTAAACATGCATGTATAAAAGAAACCATCTACTATACATATAAACAAATTAAACTTATTTTGATCAAACTATTCATGAAAACCAAATCCAAAACATAAAACGTGTGTGTTGTGTGCACTTGAGCATATCAACTATACTAAGCTTTACAAATGGATCTAAAACACACTAACTAAATTAGGGATACCTAAGTCTTCTTGATGATCTTCATCTTCAAGTTGACTTGCTCCCAAACTCCATCCATGGGCTAGGCAATGTGTGATCTTGAAGCTTTGGCCCTGGAATCAACATGAAAAGCTTCTAAACACCTTGTTGAAGCTAATCACCAACTAATATCTTGGTTAATGATCTGAAACTTAAACAACACAAGATTATTAGTAAACATAACTACATGAGTTAATCATCATCAAAACTAGGGTGGAAGGCCTTTGGGCCAACAGATCTCACCCCGCGTCCAAACAATTCCTTAACGCGATCCTCGCATTCTTGTGTTAACGTGACGCGGAGCTCATGCCCGCGTCCGCGTTCTTCTCGTGTCCTATTTTGAACGCGGGTCCCGAACCCTGCGTTTGTGGCCTCTACGCGACGCAACTCCTGCGTCTGCGACTCCCGCGTCTTCATTCTCTCTTCTCCTTTTTATTTGAACGCGTTTACGCGTTGATTTCCTGGATTCCGGAGATCAGAGATTTCACAATGTTTTCTAAAGATTTAGGCGAGTGTCCTCACCTCCATTCGATTTTCTCCGCTTTGTCGGGTCTACTTGTATTGGCTTTATGTATCACTTAATATGTTACTACTTGACGCATGTTTCTGCTATGTTATCTCTTGATACTTGCCCCTGTTGTGACATGACTTATCACCTGCCTCCTGACATATTAATACCTGACCTGTGATTATCACATTCACGGGAATCCTACCGTGTTATTCTGTATTACATACAGTGACTTGAATCTTGCACTTGTTATCCTGTATTATATATACAGTGACCCGAATCTATAGTATTCATGTACTCCTGAATTCCTGATCATGTCCTGATCCTTTTATTCCTGTGAATTGCTAACTACATATTAAATTATAATAAGACAACTTGCACCCGGTTTGGGGGAAACTGATGGGCCCTGAATAATCATGTTTATGGTGGTCTTATCGAGTCACGCATGGCCACATACTTGAGGGATCACCTGGCGGCCACCAGGGCTTCCATGCGGTGTGCTGGCACCCCTACTCCTGTTTATTCCCGCCGGGTATGCACACGCCCTAGGCCTATTTCTATGGGATCTGCGATACTCTATTCCTGTTCGGGCGTAAATAAGTCCCGGTACCTAGCGGTACGTTTCGGCTCAGCACCGGATACTCCTGGACCGTTGTCCCGGGCATGTACGGGGCCCATCTGAAACATGATTCATCGAACTTTATTAGTTTTCAAATAACTTGCTCTATAAGTTGTAAGTGGAAGTATGTGGAATGAGACACATACTGAAGCCTAGAACTTAGACGGCCCCAATTATAATAGGATGCTAATATACAATTTGTTGTGCCGTTTTGTAACTCGGGTTGTATGCGCTTGGATTATGGTGACATGGGATAAGGTATATAAATGAAGGTTTTCTTGTTTGGATTATTCCTTCGATGTACTAGTCTCATGAAGCCGTGACTTAAGCTTATGCAATCGGTTTTACTCGTAATCGGATTTATTCGGTTTTATCGGTTTTATGTTAGTTTAGGAGATACCAGGTGTTGCCTTGTCTACTTTATTCATCGCCTCGTTACCTGCTCTTATCATCTTATATCATTCATGTTCCCGACTTGATATCAATTACTGTCTCTCTACTTGTTCCTGCATGCTGATACTCACGACACGGTTTTCAATGCATGATTATGATTCGGTTTTATCGATACACATGTACTTATCTTGGCTCGTCATCTGGCTTTCGCATCACCACTCGCCGGGGAGTTCTGACTCCTCTGGATCCTCATGTCCAGGTCATGGGCATGGAGCGTGTGGATTCTCCCAGTGGTTGATCAGAGTGGCGCAGCGGAAGCGTGGATCCCCAGCAGACCGTCCAGAGCTTCATCCTTCTAGGTCCCCTGCTCGGCTCTAGAGTTTTCATGTTATGACTCTGAGCCTCTTTTTGTACTGTTCATACTTGTATACCCCTTTGTATTCTCGCATTTGCGCCATATTGGTGATATAATATTATTGTAATATTGGATCACATCTGGTGATAACTTTGTAATTGTACTCATGTTGGAATGTATAATGCACCACATGCTTCCGTACTCTGATTCTTGCCTGTACTGATGCTTAGCGTATATACGTGAGGGTATTTCTGACCTGCGTATATACGTCGCAGTAACGTCTCCGTACCCGCAGGATCGGGGCGTTACAGTAACTATCTCTAACTCCTTATTTTGTTTAAATGCTTTTATATGAATATTTTTAGCATGTATTTATTTTCATGTTTTTCATATTATTATGTTAAATGCAATATTAATTAGACTTGAGATATACATAAATAGTATTTGACATACACCCATATTTATACGGACTATTATTTTTGTGTTCTCCCTATAGCTTAGCCATCGTGTATATCCTAACTCTAAAGCACGTACATTTACCCTAATGATCATGTTTGTTTATGATTTTGCACTTTATATTTTTGAATACTTGTTTAAATGTAGTTTTCATTAAAACTTGTGCTTATACTTGTACAACTGATGAGCCACATTTGATTATTATGTGTTTGTACTTTATTGCTCAATTACCCATTAGATGTACTTGTATAACCTTTTTTGATGATACTTGCATCTTAACATGTATTCCCTATTTTTGTACTTGTTTTTATAAAAATGTCTTTAGCTTCATGTATATGTCAATTTGTTCAAAACTTTAGATATACGTGTCATCCTAGAGTCACTTTCTTTTTAAGCAATATTTTATTATGGACTAATTTATATTTGAGATATGTATGTATACTCTAGTTTAGACAAAACATACATATGCCTTGAAGTTTGTTTTGTTTTGATGTAAATTAAATATTTATGATGTTTATATTTATAAAGAAATTTCATATGAGCATCATTGCCTATCTTCATGATTATGCTTATTACATGTTTTTTGCACTCTACGTCATCTTGTTTACTCATGATATTGGATTCATGATAATCTCTTGTGTTTTATAGACTTTGAGTGTCAATTATTGCGTTATTTTCATGTTCTCATGGATATATTCATATTTTATTCCTTACTTGAAGGATTTCGTACTAGTTTTCAAAAATTATCTTTAAAACTAGTCTTTATTTTTCAATTGGTAGAGTTTTTCACTTATGTTAAAAATATTTTTAAATGACAATTTTTGAAAACCCCTACCATCGAAGGGCGATTGGATGGGCGACTATGCCTTATATATCCTTATTGAATATTTTTTAAATTTGTGCATGTATAGGGTGGTAGGTATGAGTTACACACATGATCTTTATGATATTTCATATGTTTGTATACTCATATTTGTTTTCTATATATGTATACTTTAAATTTTAATTGGTATTTTCATTTTTATACATACTTATATATGATCTTAATTGTGCTTGTTTTCTAATATCTTTACATTTTTTTAAAGCACAAAATTGTATATACTAAGCTTGACTTAATTTCAAATATTAATTGGTATCTTTACAAGCTTTTGCATCAATTTACAAATGATATTTATTTCTTTTGGTATCAATATATATTTCATGTTTCATTTCAATTGGTACTTACAATTGATATCAATTTCACATTCAATTGATATCAAAATCTACTATTGGTATTATAAATTTTTTTTACAAGTGGTACCAATATTTATTGTTCAACTAAAATTTGATTTCAATTGGTATCAAAATTCATTTTGTACACTCATGTCTTCTATATGGATCATATCTGAAGTAATATTATATACTCTTATACATACATATAGATGTTTACTTGTGTAAATTATTTCTTGCTAAGTTTGACTTACTCCTTAATGTCAATTATCTTTCAATTAGTTTCTTATACAAGCTTATACATTATTTTTATTGGTATTTCATAAAGGGGGAGAAAAATTCTATTTTATCTTTCAATTGGTTTTACTTTTCAATTAGTATCTTACTCCCACTTTTTATGATGAAAAATATTTTGTTTTGGTGTATGCTTACATTTTCAATATTGGTATCAATAATTTTAAATTGGTATTATTTTCAAATTGGTATCCTTATTGCAAAATGAGCATAGTATTTACCTAAAATTTGGTGTTTACTTTCAAATGATATCGTGTCCCTTTATCGGTATCAATTCAATAAAAAGATTGTCTCTTTCAATTGGTTTTTTCAATGATTGTATTCATTGGTATCAAAATTTTATTTTTAAAATATGTTTATTGGTTTTTTTGTCTTCACCCCTTTGTTGAGAATGACAAAAAGGGGGAGAAGAATTTAGGTTATATATATATGTTTTACTATGTGTTTATGCATATATATATATATATATATATAATATATATATATATATATATATATATATATATATAATATATATATATATATCTTATTTTATTGGTTTCTTGAGCTTCATTGCATATCTTTATATGTTTATTGATTATGCATATGTTAAGGGGGAGCTTCTATGAAGCCTATTCTTAATGGATGCATATATATAATCTCATAAGTTTTGTCATCATCAAAAAGGAAGAGATTGTTAGCCCAGAGGCCTTTCACCTTAGTTTTGATGATAACTAACTTATAAAGGTTAGTTTACTAATGATCTTGTATTATATAGTTTCACTTACTGATCAAGATCTTAGTAGGTATTTATCTTCAACAAAGGAGTTTTGGAGCTAACACATGTAGATTCAAGAGCTCGCGCGTCATGATCGCATCTAGCACTCAGATGGAGTCAAGCTATTTGGATCGTGTTTGGATTGAGTCGGCTTGGAGAAGGAGTTCTATAAGAAGATTTCAGTTTGTTTAGTTTTAGTTTGTGTTTAGATCTTGTTAAGATAGACTAGTGTTGATATGCTCAAGTTCACACACACACAAGTTCAATACGTTTGGTTTTCAGTTTAACCGGTTTTGGATTTCGAATGTACATATATATGGTTTTCATGAATAGATAGAAAAAAAAAAACAAGTTTGCATGGTTTAATGTATATTGGATTTCATTTATATACATCTATACTTCATATATTTGGAAAAACTTATTTTGATGTTCTATTTTATGTGTTTAGAGTTTTGGAATCAACAAAACTTATTTTGGATTTAATGTCAAAAACATAAGATATATATTTTTATGTGTATTAGATTCTATCTATGCACTCTATGCTTCAAAAGAATTTAAATATCTTATTTTTGTATTTATACAAGTTTGAGAAAAATCGGATTTCCATTTCAAAATTTGGTTTTTGGAAAATACCGATTTTGTGTTAAAGCTTAATTTTTATATCACAAAAATAGTTCAAATTGTTTGTAATATGTGTGATTTTTGGTCACACATATTTGTTCTTCAAATATTTATAAGAATTTAATTTTGTAGAATTTATGAGATTTTACAGGTGTTAAAAAGACTAAGTTTCAAATCCTTAATCCCAGCCTGAGCCTGCTGGCGATCGACCGGCCGGTCGACCGAACCAAAGCTCGGTCGACTAGTCGGTCGACCGATATGCACAAGGACGTGCATAAGGCCTGCCTATAAGGGCGGTCGCCCGGGCGGTCGACCGACTGTAGCTACCCAACTCTTGGGTAGTGCCGGTCGACCGGGCGGTCGACCAATAAGGCTGTACCTTTAGGCTCGGTCGACAGGGCAGTCGACCGGTAGGTGAGTTTACCTGGGGAGGTCGACCAGACGGTCGACCGGTGGCTCAACGGTCAGAAATATGACCATTTTCCGATCGACTGCCCAGGTCAAGAATGACCTCTTCTGGACCCCAACGACTATAATTCTGAGAGCCTATAAATAGGGGTTCTCTTAAGCTGTTTTTATCAAGGTATTAGAAAGCTATTCTTCCCATCTTTTTCAGTGGTTTGCAGCAAGTTTAAAAGAAGTTTTTGAGCCTAAAATCTTTATCTTTTATTTATTTTTAAAGTATTGGAAAAATCAAAGAAAAGAGAGTTTTTGGGAAATTAGTTTTGATCTTTCTTTATAAATCTATTTGGTGTTTTTCTCAAGTGTTTTTCTTTGTTATTCTCTTTTCCAAATACTTTGCTTTTCTCACACTTGCGCTATCATCTCTAATCCTATCTATATGATCTTATTTTTGTGAGGAATATTGTTTGTGGTCTATTGTGATCACCAAGTGTTGTTTGTGATTATTGGATCACCAAGATTTAATCTTTTCTTTGCTTTGGCTTTGTGCCTATGCCTTTTGTTTAGAGGTGATTGTGTTTGAGAGAGGAGTAGTATACTCCAAGTGCAGAGTTGTAATTTCCTCAGTGGATCCCCTTGTGAAAGGTCATGTGTAGATACAGTGAAAATCCTTCTGTGTGAAGGCAGGGACGTAGAGCAGTGGTTCGAACCTCGAAACATATCTTGTTGTTTGCGTTTGATCCACTATCTCTACCTCTATCTCTTTTATATCTTGTATTACTTTATATTGCACATATTTATATGCTAGATATAGTTTGTGTGTGCCCACACTTGTGTTGAACCAAGAGAGCTTCATATAGCACTTCACTCTTAATTTAGAGGAATCTCGAGGAGTAGTTCCAGAGCCCTTCACGGGGAATTCAGGTTCACTCTTAATTACACATAGTGTATTGCAATTAAGTTTTAAATTTCACAAATTTTGTCCTAGATTAGCTAGTACACCTATTCACCCACCTCTAGGTGTATTTCAGATCTTCGAGAGCGTCCTGAGGAGAAGCTTAACAATCGGCCGGTCAACGGAGAACAAGAATCACTCTCTATCGCCACATGATGAACCCAACCTTAAACAAAGGGGAGAATATTTCTTCTCCCTTCTTTTCTAATCGGAATCGTTCCATTGTAACTTTTCAGTCACTCAAAGAAACTTTACATCGACTTACTTTTCTGACCAAACAAAAGATGGCGACTCCGCTGGAGACCTCTTTCTCTACTGACAAGAACGCCGTGGCGCAAGCCGATATCCAGCTCCTTGGGAGCACAGTAGAATCTCTTGTCGTTAAATTTGACCAAGAAAAGTTTGAGGAATTCTTTTCCTCAGGCTCCGCCAGTCCTAAGGCAATGCGGTAATATCGCAAAGTCTCTTCTGAGATTTGCTCTCAAATCTCTTCGGAGATTACTCCTGAAGTGACCCGCACCCTTGCTCACAATAAAAATGGTACCACTTCTGAAGTGGTTCTGAAAACCTCTCGTGCAGCCCATGCTGCTCATGTCAATGTCTCTCAAGAGACCTACAGGGTGAAAGTGTCGGCACACGATTTGAGTGACGGTGAAGATTAATCCCGTCGTCCTTCTCTTCTCCAAACTCTTCAATTCCAGGTTGCCGGGAGTTTCCAACAACCCCTGTGACTTAACCGTAATGCTGTGTCGACGAAAGAGTCGTGCTCATTGACAACAGTTTGAAAATTCTGCAAAAGCAATATGTTTTGCAGATTTAGAACGTGAGATTCATACCCACATTTCTTTCAAGCAATTCTAGGACCACGCTTCTGTTCCAGAACGCGAGTCCCGCGTTACTCAACAACACGAGGTCCGCGTCAAATGCGAGACCCGCATTCTATCGACTCCAAAATGTGAGGCTCATGTTCTGTCTGTCTCAGAATGTGATACCCATGTTTCTAATTCTAAATGCGATGGCCGCGTTTCAACAAAATGCGATGGCCGTGTTTCAGCATCTCGCGAGGTCCGTGTTTTAACGAAGAAGAACGAGACCCGCGTTCAGTATTTCATGTCTCTAAGACATAAAATGCCAAAGATCCCTCACCTCAGGGGTTCGATGCTAGTTCCTCAGTTGCTCCCTCAACGGACATGAGAGACTACTTGACAAGAAAGAGGAGCGTCCATCAAATCGTCCCTCGATGTCATTGCGAGCAACTCATCTCAGCAGTACTCTCTGATTGCCATTGCAGCTTTCAGATAAATAAACCTTTAGTTTTTAGCCGGCTGTCAGCGGCTTCAGACTCAGCCAAGAGACGATGATCCTGGAAGAAAAAATCATTATCCAACGTCGAATACCTAGAAGTGACTGCAAACATGGTAGGGCCGAGTTTCACACCAAGTAAGTCCAAGGGGAAGCAAATGGATGTTAGTTCAGAGGAGTTAGATGCTGATCGGTCTCCAAGTTTTAAGGATGTTCGTGTCGAACCTGAAGGGGTCTACCAACACTCTTGGACTTGCATGGGAACAATCGCCCTTGTCGACTATAGTCTGTTGGCCAGGGGGATTGAGGTGAATGATGAGCACTCTGCCATCATTGAATCTTGGTCTTCGAATTCTAGTTCAAAGACAATGACCTTTGCCTACTTGGCGAGAACTCCCAAGGAGATGGTCAAGCGATTTGAAGAGCAGGCCTGAATCCAAAAGGAACAGTTTGGTATGACTCGAACTCAGTAAAAATCTATCGATGCCCTTAAGCAGATGCTACACAACTGCTTAAGGACAAAAAAAAATCGAAAAGTAAAACTCCTTCCAAGAAGTCTGAAGGCAAATGGAAGGAGGGGAGAGCTCATCTTCTATAAATACTGAGAATGCAGTGCATTCCAACTCTGAGCCACCCAAATCTTCATTTGAAGAGGAGGATAACTCAGAAAATAGAAACAATCATTTTATAAGGATGAGCAAATTGGAGCGATGTCTTGAGGCCCTTGCCAACCGAGACGGTCTCCAAGATGTGGGGATAGTCCGACCCTACCCGGCAGAATAGGACACGGCTCCCTACCCTCCCAAATTCTAGGTACT
The DNA here is from genome assembly GCA_038442645.1 of Agave tequilana. NCBI lineage: Eukaryota > Viridiplantae > Streptophyta > Magnoliopsida > Asparagales > Asparagaceae > Agave > Agave tequilana. Next base: position 40,306 of record JAVJIF010026905.1, on the reverse strand, counting down.
GACGCTGCATACTTTTGATAGTAAAGGGTCGCCGAACCAACACATATACTACTTCAAATCTCAAATTGGAATGTAGTATTGAACGATGCCATTATGGCTCATTTATTCATTGGAACTTTTAAAGGAGTCACCTTTGAATGTTCATGAAACTTCCTACCGGCTCAATCAAGATGTGGGCTGACTTAGAGAAGTTGTTTCTGGCTCGTTTCTTTGAAGACGATACATAAATTTTAGTGTCAAATCTCTTTGCAGTCAAGCAGAAGAAAGAAGAGTCTATCAAAACTTTTGTCGAGAGATTTCGGAGCATGGTACTCTGTTATCCTAGTGGCATGACCCAGTCTACACTGGTTGAGATGTGTCTTCATAATCTGCAAACTTTCCTACTCGTTCAAATGGGAGTAGTGGAATGTCGCACTTGAAAGTAGTTGGTGCTACAAGGCGAACAGGCGGAAGAGATTGTCGCCAGGGTTAGAGCTAAAGACCGCAAACAGAGACCCAACATGTCAATGCGACATGCACCAGAGTCGTCTTCTTAACCGAGAAGAAGGAATACTCTGGCAACAAAAGTCAAATTACCTTCAAAAACCCAGTCAGTCAGAGGAGGAATGGCTCCCGGACAGGCACGTGCTAATAAATCGTATTCTTTCAAGGATGAGCACGTGGTCTTTCTGTTCAAGTTACTCCAAAAGAGTAATATGTTCAAGCTTTCAGAGATTAGACGCCTTGAAGAGGTGGGGAAGATTGATAATCCCAACTACTGTTTATATCACAGGATGCTGGGGCATCCTACCAAGAACTGTTACATCTTTAAAGATGTCCTTCAGGCTCTGATCAATGCAGAGGTGTTGAAGTTTCGTCCAAAACAGAAGAAGGTGGCCGCCAACATGACAGCTATATCACCTATTCAATTTGGACAAAATCTCCCATTAGAACCAACCAGAGTGGTTCCCATCCCGAAAGAGGAACTAAGAGTGATCAATACTGATCCTCACAATCAGGAGGAGAAAGACCTCATTCCAGTGCCTACTCCTCGAGGGGACATAATGTGGGTCCACCCTGACATTGTTCAAAGCCAGCAGTGGATGACTGTCACAAACAGGAAGTCCAAAAGTAAGGCCTAAGCTGAAAATCACCTAGAGGGGGGGGGGGTGAATAGGTGATGGCTATACTAAATGGCAAATAATGCGGGATTAAAAATCTCTTGCTAGCAACCTAGCAAATAGAAAATACAACTAAAGAATACTTGCAAAAGAGTAAGCAATATTAGAGTGCAAGTAATTAAAGAGAGAGTAGAGTAAAGAGAGAAAGAGTAAGCAATTGCAAATACGATGATATGTTTTGAGATTCGAGCCACTGCTCTACGTCCCCGCCTTCAATACTATGAAGAATTTCCACTATGACCGATCCTACTGGATCGTCAACCGGTTACAAATTCTCAGTAGAACTCAATGGACTCACTAGTCCTCTCTCGCAGTGCCGCAACACCAACACGGAGCTCACTAGCTCAATTGAGGCCGCAATCTCTATGACTTCTCAATAGAAGGAAAACAGTGATCAACACTTGACCACAAATGACTCACAAGTACAATCCTATAACAAAGGTGAGGTAGTGAAACTCTTTGGAATTGTGTAGTGAAAATAGCTTGTAGAGATGTAGAGGGAGGGCTCAAGCTAAAAACAAAAACTTCAGAAATTTTGGCTAAAAAAAATCTTTTATGTAAAAGGCTAAAACTTGTAAAAACTTGATCTAAGGTTTAGAAATTTTGTTCTTGAGTTATTTCATAGTCCCAATTTTTACAGGGGATGAAAACATGTGTAGAAAATCCAATAGAGTCATTGGGACAGGATTCAGAAAAAGACAAAATAGAAACTAGCCATTGGGAAAAAAATTCAGAAGAAAACTCTTCTGCCGGTCGACTGCCAACGGTCGGATTTCCGACCGTTGGGGATAGCAGTCGGCCGAACGGTCGACCAATGTTCCCAATCAAAGAGTAAATCTCTCTGTTGGTCGACCAGGCAGTCGACTTGACCCAACAGAGAGCAATGCTCTTGCAGTCGGTCGATTGCCCGGTCGACCGCAGTGCACACATGCACTTTGGTGCATGTCAGTCGACCGCCCGGTCGACCGACAGAGCAATTTTGCTCTGCCAACGGTCGACCGCCCGGTCGACCGGCAAAGGGCCAAAGTCAAGTTTTGGAGATCTTTTTGAAACCATTCCTTTTCCGATAAAAAATCTTTTGGTCTTTGAATACAAAATAGAGTTCTAGGGACTTGAAGAACTAGTGTGTGATCATGGATCAACACAAAATAAAGGTAAAACTATATTTTGATAAAATTCCTTTCTAAATCAAAAACTCAGTTTTTTGAAACTCATTTTTCTAAAATTCGGTAAAGAAAACGATAAAGATTATATTTATAGACTTTTGTTGAAAACACAAAGGAGTATGAAATATGTGTGTGTGTGTGTGTCAATCCCTAAGGCTATCAACTGATATCATCTTGGTTTTAACAAATGACTATAAATCCTATCTATAATATAAAAGATAAAAATACAAATCTTGAAATAGTCTTCTATAGAATACTTGATCTTTGAGCTCTTCTATTTGTGCTTAGGCTCTGGGATCTACATCTTCTTGGCTTCCAAATGTGTGAGTCTTGTGATGGAGCCGAAATGCAACAAATGATTAATCGAAAACTTGTTAGACAAAATTATTAACAACATAACTACATATGGTTTGTTATCATCAAAACTAGGGCTAATGGCCTTTCAGCCAACAATCTCCCCCTTTTAATGATGACAAAACATATGGAGTTATTACAAATAATTTGGGAAGAGACTTCAAGCGAAGCTCCCTCTAAACACATGCATATATCAAAATGTGACATAATAGGCAGATTCATCAATAAAAGCATATGAATAGAATATCTCAATTAGGCTCTTATGCAACCTATCTATGCATACTAAGAATACAAAATTATAATGGTGTATGCACAAACGGTTTCCCTCCATCCATCCAATTTACCTCCAATAACAAGTGGCAGATGGTTGGATTATAAAGAAAACACTAAACAGTAGAAAATATACCACATACCACAAGTATGTAAAGACAATAGAGATAAATGCCATAATAGAAATTTGTCCATACACACACAGAGGTTCATGCCAACCTCAAAACAAGATATATACTGTTGGCCCAGAGGCCTTCCACTCTAGTTTTGATGATGATTAACTCATGTAGTTATGAGTACTAATAATCTTGTGATTTTAGTTTCAGATTATTAATCAAGATGTTAGTAGGTGATTAGCTTCAACAAAAATGGTTTGGAAGCTTTCACATGGTGATTCAAGAGCCCGAGCGTCAAAGATCATATATAGCACTCATTGGAGTCTAGCTCGGTGGATCACGAAGTTTTGGATCGAGTCGGCTTGAAGACGTTGCTCTACAAGAAGACATCGGTACCTAGTTTAGTTTGAGTTTAGATCCATTTGTAAAGATTAGAATAGTATGATATGCTCAAGTTCACAAAACACACACGTTTCATGTTTTGGTTTTGGTTTTCGGTTTTAGGTTTAACCGATCTTGGTTTTCATGAATAGATAGATTCAAAACAAGTTTACATGGTTTAATGTATATTAGATTTGTTGTATATACATGCATGCTTCAACTACTTAGACAAACTTAGTTTGATATACCTATTCATGTGTTTAGGTTTTGTGTTTTAACAAAACATAATTTTGGAATTAAAGTCAAAAACATGGATATATATATATATATATATATATATATATATATATATATATATATATATATATATATATATATATATATATATTATATATATATATATATATATATATATATATATATATATATATATATATAATATGTTTCATGTATATTGGATTTCTATCCATATGCATCATGCTTCAATGTTGTTTAATACCATGTTTTTGTAATTGGATGAGTTTTGGACAAAACGTATTTTTTATTCAAAATCCAAGTTTTAGAAAAATACAGTTTTTGGTTTTTGGCAAAATTTCTATAACACAAAAATAGTTCAAAATGTTTGAGATTTGTGTTAAACTTTTTAACACAAGTTTGTATTTCAATAAAAAATGATAAAACTATTTTTGTGAAATTTTAGAGATTTTATGAGAATTTTTAGGATTAAAAATTACAAGTTTTTCTCAGAACTGCTGCTGCCAGGCTAGGCCGGTCGACCGTAGCGGTCGACCGACATGTACGGATATGTGCACGCTGGCTGCCCCATGAGCTGGCCGACCGCTATGGTCGACCGACTGAGAGCAGTTTGCTCTCGGGTTGCCCCCGGCCGACCGAGCGGTCGACCGGACAGAGAGCGTTCTCTCTGTATTTGGGACGGTCGACCGCCCGGTCGACCGGCAGCTGCCAGCGGTCAAATATGACCGTTGGACGGTCGACCGACCGGTTGACCGGTAGTTCATTTTTGGCAGGATCTGCTGCCAACGGCTAGTTTTGTAAATGGGCTATAAATACCCCATTGGAAAGAGGTTTTTTCTAAGATTTTTTGGACGAATTTTCTGAGCTTTTTCTTGTGTTTTCACAGCAATCAAAAGAAGTTTATAGGCTTTAATTGAACAATCTATTTGGTGTTTTTGCTAGGGTTTGGAAAATCAAAGAAAAGGATTTTTGGGAAAAGAGTTTGATTAAACTTCTTCATCTTGGTTTCTAGTTTTTCCCAAGGATTTTCTTTGAGATTTTTATTTCCATTCCTTTGGTTTTTCTCCACACTTGAGCTACATCTACTATCTCATTCTATAGGATCCTTGTGTGGGAAAGAAATTGTTTGTGGTTGTTTATTAGACCACCAAGTTGTAAACCCAATCTTTACTTGGCTTTGTGCCTTTCCCTCATTGTGTTGAGGAGGTTGTGCATTTGGGTTGTATTCCTCAAGTGGTGAGGTGATCCTTGTGTAAGCTTTGTGCTAATCCCTCAAGTTGTGAGGTGATTGTTTGTTGGCTTGGAGTTGTGCCTCAAGGAGGAGGTTGTGTTTGTAAGGAGAGGAGTAAGGTACTCCTTGTAATTGTTATTGCCCCAAATCCTCGGTGGAGGTTCCCTTTGTGGGAGTCCTTTGTGGACAAGCTAGTGGAGTTGAAATCCTTCTGTGTGAAGGCGGGGATGTAGAGCTGGGTGCTCGAACCTCGAAACATATCTTATTGTTTGTGCTTGATTCCTTGACTCTTACTCTATCTCTCTCTCTCTCTTTACTTTGTGCCTTGCATCATTTCACATTGATCATTCATACTTATATGCTTGGCTTGGTTGTGTGTGCATCTCTAGTTGGTTGCATTTGTGTTATTGCAATTAGTTTTTAAATTCCACATTAAGTTCATTAGATTAGCATTATCACCTATTCACCCCCCCTCTAGGTGATTTCAATTGGTATCAGAGCCTACGCTCCTGATATTTAGGTTTAACCACCTAGGAGTGAGATCTTGGTTTGCTAATCTTCATTTGTATTCTCATTTGCACACATTTAGTTTGCACTCATGGATAGCCCTCCTATATTTGATTTTTCTAGACATAATTTTTGGAAGGACAAGATGTGTAGTCATTTAAAAAGCCTAGGACATCTAGTTTATCAAGCCACCACTCAAGAATCCTACCCAAATGCTAGCAAGCATAAAAAGGCTAATGCATTAGCACTTAAGACACTTAGAGCATCTCTTAATGAATATCTTTTACATGTGTTTGCTCATTATGATTCGGCTTTTGTAGTTTGGAGCATATTGACTTCTCCCGAGCTACCAAGGATTATCAACAAGTTGAGGAGATCTAGGAGAGACAAGTCCGACGAGCATTGCCTCATGGTCCAAGGGAAAGACTCCCTTGAGGTACAATCGGATTCTCAACTAGATGATAGCTCTAGTTCGTATTGCTATGGGTGTTTTGAAGTTCAAAATTTAAATGTAGAACTTGCCTCTAAACTTGAAAATTTTGTGGAAAAACATGACCTTTTGAAAAAGAAACACTTTGATTTAAAAGAAGAAATGAAGGATTTGTGTTCTAGTTTTGAAGTGATTTGCAAGAGAAGGAAGAGATTACTAGTGAACGTGACTCACTTAAATCTCAACTTGACCTTGTCCTAAAAGAAATTGATGTTTTGAAAAGTAAAAATGATTGTAATGAGATTTTGAAGAACAATGAGGTTTTATCTTCAAAATTGGATTTTATTTTAAAGATAACCTTACTTTAAAAAATGAAATTGATTTCATTACAAAAGAACTAGATTTGGTTTAAATAAAAATAAATCTTTGCAAAATGATTTAGATTCTCATGTTTGTCATGCTAGTGTAGCTTCTTCTTCTAGCACATCTATTGCATGCTCCACTTTATCTTCTTGTATTGAAAATGATATAAATGTTTTGAAGAAAAGTGTTGATTGTTTGGGCTCCACTTTGAGCCAATGTGCTTTGGATCATACACGCTTGGAATCCTTGGTTCGTAAGAAACAAGTTCCATCTTTACATGTACACCCATCACGGCATACACATGCTCATCACGGACACAACCATAACATGTATGCTCATGTGTACACTTGTACACATTGTGGTCGTAAGGGCCACCTTGCTAGATTTTGCTATGATCGTTTACATATTGAAAATTTAGCAAATAATCTTGTTTGGGTTAGGAAAGGTACTAACCCCTATGGACCCAAAAGAAAATAGGTACCAAAGACCACCCCGCATGTATTTGATGTAGGTGTGGGCTCTCGCATCACGTGAGAGTAGCGGTGCCTTGAAGTGGATGCGTTCCGTGCTTAAAGAAAACAATTTGGATGCATCACTTTTAAGGGGAGTTTGGTGGAGAGGACCACCATTGGTTTGGAGAACTAGAGAGGTGCCTTCATCGGTTTTGGTATCATTCTCTAACTCCTGTTTTTATTTACATGCTTTTCATGTTCATCATTTTATAGCATGTCATGTTTTATTACTCATTATGCTTATGCCATGTTTATTAGATTAGTGATATAATTGTTAGTTATTTGAGACACCCATGTTTAAATATGAATCTATATCTATGTGTTCTCACTTTGTTTCTAACTAATATGTATGTTCTAGATCTAATGTACATGCATATACATAATGATCATTTGGATGTTTATTATTTTTGTTTTGATGCTTCATGTTTTGAATATACGTTTAAATGTTAGTTTTCATTAAGACTAGGATTTATACTTGCACATATAGTGGGCCACAAATAAATCTTTATATATGTTTGTGCTTGAACTCTAATTTGTACCCATTAAATGTTCTAGTATAGTCTAGTTTTGATGATTCATGCATTCTAACTTGTATTCCCCATTTTGGATATGTTTTATGATATTGTGTTTTCACTTCATGTATATGTCTATTTTGCCAAACCTTAAGATATACATGAATACCCCTTGAGTCATTTGCTTTTCATGCAAATCTTTATTATGGACTCAATTATTTTTAGGGATATGTATGTATACTTCTTGTTTTGTCAAAACATACATATGCCTTGAAGAAATCGAGTTTTGATGATTTTCATGTTTTTAGGAAATTTCAATTGGTAATTTAGTTTTTCATGTTTTCATGTTTTTAAGGAATTTCATATGAGCTTAATTGAATATTTTCATGATTGTGTGTTTCACATTACACTTGTTCACTCGCTTATTATGTTTCTCATGATTGTGTTTTCATGAGTATGATATGGGCTTTGTGGACTTTGAGTGTTTAGTGATCATGTGATTTACATGTGTTTCATGAAAAACAATTTTGGTTTATTCCTTGCTTGAAGGATTTCGTACTAGTTTACAAAATTTTTCCTATAACTAGTTGCAATATTCTTCATATGGTAGAGATTTTCAAACATACATTATTTTCAAATCTATTCTTGAAAACCCCTACCTTCAACGGGCGGTTGGATGGGCGATCATGCTCATGTATGCTTTATAGTGAAGATCATTTTAAACTTGAACATGTATTGGGAGGATAGGGAATATGAGATATACACTTGATCTTATTATTGTTTCAATTGGTATCTTTGAATTCTTTCAATCGGTATCAATATTGACATTTTTTTGTATACTCATATATTGTTTTTATGTATGTATGCTTTCACTTCAAAGAGTATCAATTTCAATTGGTATTACCTTTTCATACATATATATGTGTTTTTGTTTATGCTAAAGCTTGAGTTTTAATTTTGTTTCAATTGACTAGTTTTCAATTGGTATCTATATTCAAGCCTATGCATTGTTTCTTTTGGTATTTCATAAAGGGGGAGAAAACTTGTATTTCATCTTTCAATTGGTATTTGATTTTCACTCCCATTCTTTATGATTGAAAATTTCAATTTGGTATCATATATTCAAAATGAAAAATATTTACAATTGGTATCATATTTGAGAAATTCAAAATTTGTTATGTTTAATTTCAATTGGTAACAAGATTTTTTTCTTACAATTGATATGTTATTTGTTTACTTGTCAATTGGTATCAAGATTTTTGTTTTCAATTGGTATATGTTTTCATATAAAAATGTTTAATTAAGACTTGTTTCAATGCCTCGTTTACTTTTATTTCTATTGGTATTAATTGATATAGGCATTCCTTAAAATGTTTTTGTTTTATACTCATTTCAATTGATATCATTATGCACTACATTGACAATAATTTTTTATTGGTATCTTAATTGATTATGCCCCTTATTGATATCGTATTTGCTTTAGACAAAAAGGGTGAACATTAAACATTGTTTTTCATTTGCCACTTTATTGTTTCTTTGTTTTGAATAAAAGGGGGAGAAGAATTTGGAGGAACATTTTATTTTTACTTTTACCCCTTTGTTGATGATTGACAAAAAGGGGAGAAGAATTCGAGTTTGTAGTTTATATGCATGTTTTTGTATGCATGTTTTATGTTTTTATTAAAGTTCAATTGGTGTTTTTATTTCAATTGGAATCAAAGCATTATTTAAAGAACATGTTTATTATTGGTATCAAGAGCTTGTTTTGAACATGTATTTGTTTTATTTAAAGAACATGTTTATTATTGGTATCAAGAGCTTGTTTTGAACATGTATTTGTTTTTTTTAATTGGTATCAAGAGAGCATGTTTTTACTTGGTATCAAGAGCATTATGTTTTAGAAAAAGGATTTATGTTCATGCATCAAAATAAACAATAAATGTGTTTCACATGTTTATGAGCTTACATTGCATATTTATTATGTTTTTTTTCTATGCATGAGTTAAGGGGGAGCTTCCTTGAAGCTTAACTTTAATCCATGCATATATAACTCCATGAGTTTTGTCATCATCAAAAAGGGGGAGTTGTTGGCCCAGAGGCCTTCCACTCTAGTTTTGATGATGATTAACTCATGTAGTTATGAGTACTAATAATCTTGTGATTTTATTTTCAGATTATTAATCAAGATGTTAGTAGGTGATTAGCTTCAACAAAGATGGTTTGGAAGCTTTCACATGGTGATTCAAGTGCCCGAGCGTCAAAGATCATATATAGCACTCATTGGAGTCTAGCTCGGTGGATCACGAAGTTTTGGATCGAGTCGGCTTGAAGACGTTGCTCTACAAGAAGACATCGGTACCTAGTTTAGTTTTGAGTTTAGATCCATTTGTAAAGATTAGAATAGTATGATATGCTCAAGTTCACAAAACACACACGTTTCATGTTTTGGTTTTGGTTTTCGGTTTTAGGTTTAACTGATCCTGGTTTTCATGAATAGATAGATTCAAAACAAGTTTACATGGTTTAATGTATATTAGATTTGTTCTATATACATGCATGCTTCAACTACTTAGACAAACTTAGTTTGATATACCTATTCATGTGTTTAGGTTTTGTGTTTTAACAAAACATAATTTTGGAATTAAAGTCAAAAACATGGATATATATATATATATATATATATATATATATATATATATATATATATATATATATATATATATATATATGTTTCATGTATATTGGATTTCTATCCATATGCATCATGCTTCAATGTTGTTTAATACCATGTTTTTGTAATTGGATGAGTTTTGGACAAGACGTATTTTCTATTCAAAATCCAAGTTTTAGAAAATACAGTTTTTGGTTTTTGGCAAAATTTCTATAACACAAAAATAGTTCAAAATGTTTGAGATTTGTGTTAAACTTTTTAACACAAGTTTGTATTTCAATGAAAAATGATAAAACTATTTTTGTGGAATTTTAGAGATTTTATGGGAATTTTTAGGATTAAAAATTACAAGTTTTTCTCAGAACTGCTGCTACCAGGCTAGGCCGGTCGACCGTAGCGGTCGACCACGTGTACGGATACGTGAACGCTGGCTGCCCCATGAGCCGGCCGACCGCTACGGTCGACCGACTGAGAGCAGTTTGCTCTCGGGTTGCCCCCGGCCGACCGAGCGGTCAACCAGACAGAGAGCGTTGCTCTCTGTATTTGGGACGGTCGACCGCCCGGTCGACCGGCAGCTGCCAGCGGTCAAATATGACCTTTGGACGGTCGACCGACCGGTCGACCGGTAGTTCATTTTTTGCAGGATCTGCTGCCAACAGCTAGTTTTGTAAATGGGCTATAAATACCCCATTGGAAAGAGGTTTTCTCTAAGATTTTTTGGACGAATTTTCTGAGCTTTTTCTAGTGTTTTCACAGCAATCAAAAGAAGTTTTTGGGCTTTAATTGAACAATCTATTTGGTGTTTTTGCTAGGGTTTGGAAAATCAAAGCAAAGGGTTTTTGGGAAAAGAGTTTGATAAACTTCTTCATCTTGGTTTCTAGTTTTTCCCAAGGATTTCTTTGAGATTTTTATTTCCATTCCTTTGGTTTTTCTCCACACTTGAGCTACATCTACTATCTCATTCTATAGGATCCTTGTGTGGGAAAGAAATTGTTTGTGGTTGTTTGTTAGACCACCAAGTTGTAAACCCAATCTTTGCTTGGCTTTGTGCCTTTCCCTCATTGTGTTGAGGAGGTTGTGCATTTGGGTTGTATCCCTCAAGTGGTGAGGTGATCCTTGTGTAAGCTTTGTGCTAATCCCTCAAGTTGTGAGGTGATTGTTTGTTGGCTTGGAGTTGTGCCCCAAGGAGGAGGTTGTGTTTGTAAGGAGAGGAGTTGGGTACTCCTTGTAATTGTTATTGCCCCAAATCCTCGGTGGAGGTTCCCTTTGTGGGAGTCCTTTGTGGACAAGCTAGTAGAGTTGAAATCCTTCTGTGTGAAGGCGGGGATGTAGAGCTGGGTACTCGAACCTCGAAACATATCTTGTTGTTTGCGCTTGATCCCTTGACTCTTACTCTATCTCTCTCTCTCTCTCTTTACTTTGTGCCTTGCATCATTTCACATTGATCATTCATACTTATATACTTGGCTTGGTTGTGTGTGCATCTCTAGTTGGTTGCATTTATGTTATTGGAATTAGTTTTTAAATTCCGCATTAAGTTCATTAGATTAGCATTATCACCTATTCACCCCCCCTCTAGGTGATTTCATATACCACATAGAAACATATGTCCATCAGATACTGTAATAAAGCACATGTCCATACATAAATCCAAATACAGAAAATACCCTAGATAAAAACACAAAAGTAAACACCCAAGGATAACTCCATAAATTCTCTCTCCCTTTTTGTCATCAACAAAAGGGGTCAATCCTCCTAAAAGTCTTGATCTTCTGGAGGTGCTGGTGCCTCAGAAATAACTGAAAGAGGTACCCATTTATCGAACGGAGGACCCTTCGTTGGAAGTGGCTGTGAGTGGCCTCTCAGAAGTGGAACAGGCCAAGCATTTCTACTATAGGTGTCGTCAACACATGTCTGAAGATACCGAATGAAGAAGATCATTATCCACACTTTGCTCCATCCGCTGGAAATTAGCAGAAATCTTTAGGTCATGCTTCCGAAGCTGAACAGCAAGAGCTAAATATGGATCGAAGGATGCAGAAGATGCAGAGGAGGATCCACGAACAACAGCTGAAATGATAAGAGGGGGCTGAGGAGCAGGAACACGCTCCCTTGCATGCATCCTTTTTAGAAGTGTGTTCTTGATGTCAACTGACGGTTCGATGGACCGTTCAGTGGAGAGATCAATTTTGAGTTGCTTTAAGAGGTGAGTGATGAGCATCCCAAAGGGCAAGTGTCGGTTTGGGATTAGGAGATGTTCGGAGGTCATATAATCGACGATGAGTTTAGGAATGTTAACTCTAATGCCTTTCAGAAGGCAATAGATTAGGAGCGGAGCCGAACCCCGAGCATGACTATATTATCTTAATTTTGGCAGGAGATTATAGAACACTATCTTGGCCAGGACTTGAGCGATGAGAGTATAGTACTTCACCTCCTCATTCCTAACAAGAGCAGGGTTTTCATCGTCGTGAAGCAACAAGGATGCGGTAGGGCAGATTCACCGTCAGGATACTCAAATTCGTGAAGATCAACATTATAGATATCTACCCCCTCACAAGAGAGGTGTAGTAGATGGGCAAATCATTCTAGGAAAATATTTATATCCTTGCCCAAAACTCTACACCTGATGTGGTCATTTTGAAAAGATAGATTAGAATAAATATAGTGTACAAATTCATGTTGGACAAGTTCTTTGATTGTAACAAGACGTTCAAGTGAACTTGTACTCAAGATAGAAGCCAGATTTAGGTACTCAAAATCAGTAAGCACCACTGTCCTATCATAGATAACATGTTTGTTATGAATAACAGAGAATATATGTGATGTATTTTGAGAGACAAATGGGTTTGAAGATGATACAGGGGTTTTACCCTTTTCAGATCTGAATCGTTTAGACATATTGAGGACAATAAACAGGAATATGGCACGAATATAGAAGGATTAACTTGAAAAATTAATAAAATCAAGAAGATTTAGGAAGAAAAGAGATTATACCTTGAAATCCCAAAGAAAATCCTTGAAAATTGCAGATCTGGAGGCTGAAGAGATTTTTGATAAATTTTTGAGGTTGAATATTGGAGTAGAGGGGTTATGGAAGGGTTAAAGAGAGTTGGGGTGATGTAAAATGGTGAGGAGAGGAAGAGAGAGTCGGTGGAGGAGAAATAAATGATAGAGATTGTAGATTTTAGGGTTTTAAAATCGGATAAATAACAGCCAGATCCGAACCTCGGTCGACCGCCTGGTTGACCGGGGCTAACCGAGAGCAATCTTGGTAACAGTCGGTCGAGTTGACCGGCTTTAGGCCAAAATATTTTTTTTGAATGCCAGGCTACTTCGGTCGACCACCCGGTCGACCGGTCTTGTGCTAGGCAACTCGGTCGACCGATTGGTCGACTGGGACAGCCCAAAAAATCTATATTAAAAATAGGATTTTTAAGGGTTATGAAAAATAATTTATCTTTGTATGTTTTTATACATAAATTAATGGAATTATATCAAAAATCTTATAGGCATGAAAAACTCACAAATTTTTTTATATTATTATTATTAAATTAATAATATAATTTTCAATAAATAACATATAATTAAGCAATAAATTAAGATATTGAAACCGAATACCCTTTTCAGTTTTGAACTTCTCCTCGTCATTCCTCTAGATAAGAGTGAGGCGCGCAATTGCTATCTTGATTTATTTGATTGAATATGGTTAAAGTACAAAATGAAATATTCATATATATATATATATATATATATATATATATATATATATATATATAATATTTATCAACCAAGTGAGTAAAGGAAAAATACTCTACACATGGACACTCAAATCATGGCTAGTATAGAATAAATGCATACTAAATAGACTAGCTCAAATATAGGCAAGATACGAAGATAAGAATATCCAAGTCTACACAACTAAAGTATATTACCACAAAAAGAATCTAGCTGACCCTATACATGCAAAGATCTTGCTAGAAATGAAATTTTCAAGTGGAGAAGTTACCAGACCACGGGCAATCTCCAAAATAGGTGCCTCTTGATAGCGATGCAATGTGTTAGTTGATCCGTTGAGCTTTGATGCATCCACCACCAAGGCACCATCTTCCCTTAAGTCTTGGAGGAGGACGATACACCTGTATCAATCAAGTTTGGTGTGTTCTTTGGCACTCAAATCTTTTTAGGTCCTATAGGGTTAGGGCTTTCTTGATTCCAAACATTTTTATTATGCATATTTAACTTTGCATAACAAAATTTTGCTAAATGGCCTTTGCGGCCGCAATGTGTACATGTGCACACTTTGCCATGCATGAAAGCATGCTTATATTGATGTGTATGTGCATATTTTTTTATGGTGTGTGTTAGATGTATGAGATGTATGTTTCCTTTAGGTTTTTTCCTTTGAAAATATAGATGCAAATTTGTTCATATCAAAAGCACACTATTTCAAGGTGGTATCCAAAACCTCAATACGTTTTTGGATACCCAAAAATTCATTTTTATTATAAGTAATATTTGGGGTTTTACCCTTACAAGTAATTTTGTATTTTTCAAAATCCTTTTTCATTTTCTCATAAGAAATGGATAAATCATTTTTCTTATTAAAAACAATTTCAAGTTTATTCTTTAGAAGATCATTTTTCTTTTTCAATTTTTTATTTTGTGCAAGAGAAATTTCATACATATTTTGTAGTTCTTCAAAAAATTGTGCTAGTTCATCCATGATTAAATCATTATCTTCTAAGGAGTTTTTGAGATTTACCTTGGAAGCTTCTTCACCATTTGCCATGAAGCAAACGTGTGCGGTGTCAATCTCCTCTTCGGAATCCGTCTCCGAATCATCCCAAGTAGCCACCATTGCCTTCTTTTTCTTATGCATGTTCTAGGAGGTAGTGGCTAGAAGTGAGGGACAATCCGCAATTAGATAGCCAGTCCTCTTGAAATGAAAGCAAGGACACGTCTCCTCCTCCTTCTATTCAAACCTTCCTTGATGTCTTCCACTTCGGAAGTTTCTTTGTCTTCCTTTCTTGTAAACATTTTGCCCACTTTCCTAATGAGCATGGCAAAATCCTCATCGCCATCTTCCGATGATTTTTATTCGCCAAAGGATGATGGAGTAGCCTTGAAAGCTATTGCTTTCTTTTTGGGTTCTCCCTTTCTTCTCTCACCTTCATTTTCATCTCGTAGGTTTTGAGATTTCCAATGAAGCCGGAGAAGTCCATCTCCTCTCTATTGTTGAGCTCCTTAAGAGTTTTGCCTTGACTTCTCAAGCTTTGGGAAGAGCTTTAATGACCTTCCGGATCTTCTGATCATTGTCAATGGTATCACCTAAAGAAGATAAACCATTATTGATTTTGGTGATCCGAGTGAGCATCTCATCTATACATTCATTTTCAAGCATATATAAATTCTCATATTGAGAACAGAGGAAGTCACTTTAGATCTCTTGACTTGAGACGTTCCCTCATGAGTAATGATAAGATCATTTTAAACTTCATAAGCGGATTTACAATTTATTACACGAGAAAAATCATCATCATTTAATGCTTGTGTAAGTGCATATTGGGCTTTAGCATTGGCCTCATAGTCCTTAGCAGTTGCTTCGGACCATGTATCCTCATCACCGTGAGGTTCAACAAATTTTTTGGTAATGGCCTTGGCAACTCTAACTCCTAGGGACTTAAGGAATAGGTTCATTTTAATCTTCCAAATGGGGAAGTTCAACCCATCAAATTTGGGTGGGGACTTGATTCTAGAGAAGTCGTGTCATGCCATGAAAACAAGTGTGAGTGCACAAACAAGTAATAAATGCAACAAATGAATATAGCCAAATAAAAGAGGATCTTTCTGAGGTGGTTAAATCAAAAACTAGAGTTAGGCTCTGATACCAATTGAAAATCACCGAGAGGGAGGGTTGAATAGGTGATGGCTATACTAAATAGCAAATAATGCGGAATTAAAAATCTCTTTCCAGCAACCTAGAAAATAGCAAATACAACTAAATAAATACTTGCAAAAAAGTAAGAAATATTAGAGTGCAAGTAATTAAAGAGAGAGTAGAGTAAAGAGAGAAAGAGTAAGCCATCACAAACACGATGATACGTTTCGAGGTTTGAACCACTGCTCTACGTCCACGCTTTCAACACTATGAAGGATTTTCACTATGATCGATCCTACTGGATCGTCAAGCGATTACAAGTTCTCAATAGAACTCAATGGACTCACTAGTCCTCTCTCGCGGTGCCGCAACACCAACATAGAGCTCACTAGCTCACTTGAGGCCGCAACCTCTGCAATTTCTCAATAGAAGGAAAACAGTGATCAACACTTGATCACAAATAGCTCACAAGCACAATCCTATAACCAAGACGAGGAAGTGAAACTCTTTGGGATTATGTAGTGAAAATTGCTTGTAGAGATGTAGAGAGAGGGCTCAAGCTTAAAATTTTTTTTTGGAATTTTGACTCAAAAAGAAATCTTTTATGTAAAAGGCTAAAACTTGTAAAAACTTGATCTAAGCTTCAGAAATTTTGTTCTTGAGTTATTTCATAGTCCAACTATTTATAGCGGATGAAAACATGAGTAGAAAACCCAATAGAGCCATTGGGACAAGACCCAGAGAAAGACAAAACAGAAACTAGCCATTGGGAAAAATTCAGAAGAAAACTCTTCTGTCGGTTGACCGGCCGGTCAACCGCCAATGGTCGGATTTTCGACCGTTGGGGATAGTGGTTGACCAGACGGTTAACCGATGTTCCCAACCAGAGAGTAAATCTCTCTGTCGGTCAACGGATGGTCGACCAGACCCAACAGAGAGCAATGCTCTTGCAGTCGGTCGACCGCCCGGTCGACCGAAGTGCACACATGCACTTTGGTGCATGTCGGTCGACCGACAGAGCAATTTTGCTCTGCGAACGGTCGACCGCCCGATCGACCGGCAAAGAGCCAAAGTCAAGTTTTGGAGATCTTTTTGAAACAATTCTTTTTCCGATAAAATATCTTTTGGTCTTTGAATACAAAATAGAGTTCTAGGGACTTGAAGAACTAGTGTGTGATCATGGATCAACACAAAATAAAGGTAAAACTATATTTTGTCAAAATTCTTTTCTAAATCAAAAACTCAGTTTTTTGAAACTTGTTTTTCCAAAACTTGGTAAAGAAATCGATAAAGATTATAGTTATAGACTTTTGTTGAAAACACAAAGGAGTATGAAATATGTGTGTGTGCCAATCCCAAAGGCCATCAACCTATATCATCTTGATTTTAACAAATGACTATAAATCCTATCTAAAATATAAAAGATAAAAATCCAAATCTTGAAATAGTCTTCTGTAGAACACTTGATCCTTGAGCTCTTCTATTTGTGATTAGGCTCTGGAATCTACATCTTCTTGGCTTCCAAATGTGTGAGTCTTGTGATGGAGCCAAAATGCAACAAATGGTTAACTAGAAACTTGTTAGACAAAATTATTAACAACATAACTACATACGGTTTGTTGTCATCAAAACTAGGGCTAATCGCCTTTGGGCCAACGATCTCCCTCTTTTGATGATGACAAAACATATGGAGTTATTACAAATAATTTGGGAAGAGACTTCAAGCGAAGCTCCCCCTAAACACATGCATATATCAAAATGTGATATAATAGGCAGATGCATCAATAAAAGCATATGAATAGGATATGTCAATTAGGCTCTTATGCAACCCATCTATGCATACCTAGAATACAGAATTATAATGGTGTATGAACAAACGGTTTCCCTCCATCCATCCAATTTACCTACAACCTCCAATAACAAGTAGCAGATGGTTGGATTATAAAGGAAACACTAAACAATACAAAATATACCACATACCACACGTATGTAAAGACAATAGAGATAAATGCCATAACAGAAATTTGTCCATACACACAGAGGTTCATGCCAACCTCAAAACAAGATATATACCACATAAAAACATATGTCCATCAAATACTGTAACAAAGCACATGTCCATACATAAATATAAATACATAAAATACCCTTGATAAAAAGACAAAGGTAAAGATAACTCCATAAAATCTCTCCCCTTTTTGTCATAAACAAAAAGGGTCAGTCCTCCTGAAAGTCTGGATCTTCTGGAGGTGCCGGTTGCTTCGAAAACAACTGGAGGAGGTACCCATGTATCGAACGGAGGACCCGTCATAGGAAGTGGCTGTTAGTGGCCTCTCGGAAGTGGAACATGCCAAGCATTCCTACTATAGTTGTCGTCAACACATGTGTGAAAATACTAAATGGAGGCGCAAATGCACTGAAGATCATTATCTTTGCTCCATTCGCTGAAAGTTAGCAGACATCTTCAGGTCATGCTCCCGAAGCTGAGCAGCAAGAACTGAATATGGATCGAAGGATGCAGAAGATGCAGAGGTGGATCCAGGAACAACAGGTAGAATGATAAGAGGGGGCTGAGGAGCAGGAATACGCTCACGCATCCTCTTTAGAAGTTTGTTGTTGATGTCAACTGACAGTTCGATGGACCGTTCAGTGGAGAGATCAATTTTGAGTTGCTTTAAGAGGCGAGTGATGAGCATCCCAAAGGGCAAGTCCCGGTTGGGATCAGGAGGTGCTCGGAGGCCATATAATCGACATGAGTTTAGGAACGTTAACTCTAATGCCTTTCAGAAGGCAATTGATCAGGAGTGGAGCTGAACCCCGAGCACGACTATATTTTCCTGATTTTGGCAGGAGATTATAGAATACTATCTTGGCCAAGACTTGAGCGATGAGAGTATAGTACTTCACCTACTCATTCCTAGCAAAAGTAGGGTTTTCATTGTCATGAAGCAACAAGGATGCGGTGAGAGCAGATCAAGAGGACTCGGTGATGTATCTATACCAGTCTCATCTGATCCCAAATTTGTAGAAGACGTCTATCATGATAGTTCATCAGCAACGTCGTCCTGGGACTCAGATGTCAGCGTCGATGATATCTTCGAAAGTCTCTCAGTAAACATGGTATCAACTAGTCACTTGTAAGATGATGAAAAAGATACCTTTGAATCTGAAGAATTAATCCAGTCCGACTCAGATTCATGGATTAAACACTTAAATACTCTTTGGGATATGCGCTTTGAACAACGTGAACTGTCCACTGAGGATAAAGTGACTCAGGTAAATCTTGGATATGAGGCCAATCCCAAGCCCATCTTCATAAGTATGAGCTTGTCACCATTCAAGAAAGAAGACCTAATACAGCTCATACGAGAGTATATAGAGGTCTTCGCTTGGAATTATCAGGACATGCCCGGGCTCAATCCCCAGATTGCTATGCATCGTCTCAATATTAACCCGGACGCCAAACCAGTCAAACAACAACAACGGTTCTGTTCTGAGATCATGGAAGCAATCGAATCAGAAGTCAAAAAGCACATAAACTCTAGTTTTGTCAGGGAAGAGCAACATCCAGATTGGATGGCCAATATCGTTCCCGTTCCCAAAAGAATGGAAAGATCCAAATTTGCATCGACTACCGCGATCTAAATGCCGCTTGTTCTAAAGACGAATTCCCTCTCCCAATCACGGACGTCATGATCGGCAATACGTACGGTTTTGAGAGGATGTCTTTTATCTTCTCAGGGTACAATCAAATAAGGATGTACCCTGAAGATGAAAAACACACATCTTTCAAGATGCCTTTGGGAGTATACTGCTACACAGTAATGCCCTTCGGCTTGAAGAACACACGTGTGACATATCAACGTGCCATGAACACGATCTTTCATGAGCATATATGTAAGACCATAGAATTCTATGTTGACAATATCGCCGAGAAATCTCAAAGAGCTCAGAGGTTTACAGGGCTGACTGGCGTACATCTGGAGATTTATATCAAATCTCTCAGAATGATGCCAACCCTTCACTAAATTAATGAAGAAGGGAGTCTCATTCATTTGGGACAATGCTTGCCAAGAAGCATTCGAGGAGATCAAGAAGTTCGTATACACCTGCCCATTTTGGTAGCTCAATGTCAGAAAAAATTTTCATGTACAAGTGATGGGGAGATTTCTCTCTCCCGTTTAAAATACCGCAAGTGTACGGTCATTTGATGTAGCATTTGAGGGTCGATCCATAGGGACATGTGGTTCTTTTAGTTTCAACACTTCAAGACGAACTGAGTGAAAAGTTTTTATGGATTTGTTCTAAACTAAATGTCAATCTAAGGAAGTAAGCACTTAGGGTTGAATCCCCTAAACTAGCCTCAAGCGGTCAAGCTCGGTATCTCTACTAGTTCGTTATAAATCACCAAATTTCTACTTCTAACAGGCACATTAATTCTGAACACTAGATCTAAGAACAGGGTATTGTCCAATTATATGATCCATCAAAGGTAGATAAATCGACAATTTAAATAAAATACGGAAAAGAACAGTAAAACCTTAAGTATGGACCATTAACCCCAGACATATAGCCTGTAAAATATATAGTGGTTCTAGAGATTAATCTCCTAAAAGATCAAGGTCAATTGGTGAGTGTACAGTCCTAAATAGGAGATCTACATTTTACCACTTGAGCAGCTTGCTTAGGTTCTTCTCCCCTAGGTACATGTAGGGAGTCTAGCAAATCATTATTAAATTATTAACAAAATAAAGCATTACAAAATAACTACGCCTAGTAAATCACTTAGAATATAGATTGCAACAGAACAAATATTTAAAAACTAATTAACTTCATCAAGTAATTTAATAACTAAATTAACTAAATTAATTTAATCAAAAAAAAAACTACTCCATTAATTACCTCGAATCAATGTCGGCGCCTATTCCGAACTCCCTAGCCGAGATCATGGGGTTCGGTTCATGTGTGTGAGCCACACACACATACAATAAGAGAACCAATGCCGCGTTGACACGTGGATTGGTTCTCTTATAATCTCTTATAATATGAGTGTGAGGCCCACACACATAATATATTATAAGAGAACCAATCCACGTGTCAACACGGGATTGGTTCTCTTATTGTATGTGTGTGTGGCTCACACACATGAACCGAACCCGAGATCATGCGGGCCTCAATAAACAAAGCCCCACTCTCTACAAAGTTCATCAAGTTGTAGATGAAAAATTCCCAGGCATGCAATCCGAGGAAGAGTAGTGTCATCTCTAGCGCACAACCAGAAAAAGAAAGCCGCCGCAATCACTCAAAAATCCAAAAATCTTAAAATAGAATTATGCTAAAAAAGAGCTCTGGCCAAGCAACCACCCTCAATGATTAATTTTTCAATTAAAAATATCCAAAAACCCCTAAGAAAAACTAAAAGCAAAAGGTAAATAATAATATCCTGGCACAAGTTCCAAGAAGAAGAAAAAAATAAAACCTAAAATAAAAAACCTAGAAAATGACAACCCCCTCCAAAAAGGCCCCTGGTTCAAGTAACGATGAGTTTATATATAGGTCGAATTTACACAAAAAAAAAACCTCTCAGCTTTTTGATAATACATTTCCTAGTCCAATTTAGAAGCAAAATAGATTTTCTTTGGTAGTTTTGAGTGGCCAAATGGCCGAATCAGAAGAAGTCATCAACATGAAAGTTGTACCTCTCTAAATTCTCTTTTTGTAGACACCTTGAATGACTTTGTTTGTGTTTAAGTAAAAATTATCATTAACATATCACGACATGTATGGAAAGTCCTTCAGTAAAGCTTTTTTTGACTTGACCACTCTCCCAAAATATGCAAATTTTGTTCTTTCTCTTTCTGACAAGCTTATTCTACAACATCACTAAAAATACCCAAGTAGCATTATTTTTATACAAAAATATATACAAATATGGGCAATAAAATGGTATAAAATCATGACAATCAAATACCCTCACATTTATCTTTTGCTAGTCCTCGAGCAAAACTAATAAAAAAAACTAAGCCAACCTAATCTAACTCACTTTCGTAGGAATCACGGTTGCACTTAGCACGTGCAACAACCCGTTAAACTCCTAGGTTACCCCTAGAGGACGAGTTTTATCTTGTGAGGGTTTTCAGTGGATTATACCCACAAAATCCATAAAAAAAAATGAGATTAAGGAATAGACAAAAGTAAAATAAGGATAACCGAAAATTAAGAAAAGAAAAAAATCATTTTTCTTTTGTCTACTCGAGTTAATTAGCTAGCAAGATCATAAGTGTCCACAAGTTTCATTTGCTAAATCAATCTCAATTTAAGAAATCATATTGTCTATAAAACGAAGGCTCAAATCCAAAACTTTATACCACCTATCCTAAGTCTCAGATCCTATGCACCCCATGATAGTGATATAATTCTCAAGCTTGGGAATATTTGACTCCAACTTTCATACTTATTTTTTTTGTAATAATCCTTTTTTTTCTTATCTTCTTTTTTTCTTTTTCTTTTTTCTTTTATTTTTCTTCTCAACAATTTTAAATATCTTTCGCGTAAATATGAAGGCTTTTTTGAGGTCAAGACACCTAACTAATTGATAATTAAAATTGTTGAATTTTACAGTATCTTATCCTATTGGCTTTCTCAGCTACCAATGTAACGGGCTTTGGGTCAATGCTCCCAAACTAAATGGACTCCGACAGACTTAATTACTCAAGTAACTGAGGCCATAAGACAAGACTTATTAATAATAATATTTTACTATATATATATTTTTTATTTTTTAATTTATATATATATATATTTTTTAATGTTCTAATTGTAATCAATATCCCAAGCCTATGAACTAAAAATGTAAGTGCTATTGGGGACATAATCACTTAGACTAAGTTTAGATGGTATGTTTGTTTTAGATTCTAATCTTTATGTTAAGATTTATGACTCTTTCATCTTGATTTCACCTTTAAAATTCACTCATGGATACTAAATCACTCACATACTATCTAATCATTTGTAGAAAATTTTCAATATTTTTTGAAGATTCTTAAAAGAAAATAAAGATAAAAAGAGAAAAGAAAATAAAGAAACCCTAAAATCAAACCAAAAAGACTCCTAAAAATATGTGAATCTCTCCCCACACCTAAATTATGCCATGTCCTCATGCACACAAATGAATACAAAGATAAAAAGAATCCAGCATGTAATTTACACATCCAAAATATGCACACAATCATAATGATCATGCAATCCAAGCATACAAAAAAATATAGAAATGTAAACAGTATGCTAGAATCAGAAATACTCACAGTGCGCTAACAAACCAAGCTGCCGAAACAACAAAAATGCTCCATGTGTATGGTGGATGCCTCCTTGCTTATCTCGGTGGGACCTCCGGAGCTTCACATATTTTTAGGAGTCTTTTTGGTTTGATTTTAGGGTTTTTTTGTTTTCTTTTCTCTCTTTATCTTTATTTTCTCTTAAGAATCTTCAAAAAAAATTGAAATTTTTTTACAAATGGTCTTTTGTTTTCTTTTCGGTATTCTAAAGCTCTCTCCGAAGGACAAAGCAGAAAGAACATCAGCACCTTACCGCTTTGATGTGTTAGCTCAACTGGCCAGTATCCCGGCCAGGATCACCCTTTACGAGCTCCTAAGACTGTCAAAGTCAACAAGAGATGCTCTTAGAGAGGCTCTAGCTGATTCCGAGGTCTTCATGACCCAAATCCCAGCCGAGCCACATGAGAAAATTAATGAAGAAGTCTGCGTCTACGCCTCTCAAAATGCCCCCTACATCACCTTCACGCCAGGCAACATGTAGGTCAAGGGGAAGCATGATAGGCACCTGTACTTCAAAGGGTACATTGGATCATCTGAAGTGAGCCGCATTCAGGTAAATACAGGATCTGCGTTGAGCATTATGCCTCGTCAGGTCATGCATCACTTAGGCATCCCCACCCACCAATTGAGCGCCACCCAAACTACCATCTATAGTTTTAACGCTAACGATATGCGCCCAATGGGGAAGATCAAACTCAAATGTCACATTGGGGATCTGAGATCTGAAGTGACGTGCTATGTGATTGACGCTGACACTTCATACAATTTGTTGCTGGGACGACCGTGGATTCATCGAAACTCCATTGTCCCCTCCACTCTCCACCAAGTCATGAAATATATCGACGGAAGTGAAAAAGTCCGAACGTTGATTGTCGAAAGGCATCCATTCAAGGCGGTAAAGAACTATTTCACAGGCTCCCTCCTATACCAGGATTCTCTAGAAATGAATGAGAATCCACAGCCAGAGGAAATAGACTCTGGTAATGAAGCTGACGCTGAACCAGAGGCAGAAGAAGAATGCCTTTGGGAATTAAATCCACTTGTAACGAGCATTAATAAGCTCGATGTAATAACACCGCCGATGATGTAGGTGAGTGGTATATTAATGAAGAGTTGAATTTGGCTTACTTTTCTGTGTTTGCTTCTGATTTAGCGCCGTCGGACACTAGTACCCATGTGGATATGACCCCTAGTCGGCAATAGATGCTCTGACATCATTGCATGTACCAGTGACGTCATCCCTCACGATGTACCAAGATGAAGATGATGCACAAGAACCAATAGTCATGGTCCCAGTAAGACGCAAAGGCCAAAAACCAATTCTTTTCGGAAGAATCGAGTCCGAATTGATGCCTTGCGAAGACTCTGAAAGCGAGAACGAATCCCCTTAATTCGCCCATTATGAGCCAAATGTACTCAGAATGATGGAGAACATGGGGTACGATTTATCAAATAGTACTGGCTTGAATTTTAGTGAAGGAAGGAGAACACTACTTCGATCCTTCGTTCCAAAAGGGAAGACCCCCGATTATTATCACCAAACTCGCAGGGGGTTGGGCTATATGTCAACTCCAATCCTCTCGGCCTCTGAGTCTGAAGAGTCGATATATCACTACCGCTCGTCAGGCATATCATCGTGGGAGTCAGATGTCAGTGTCGACAACATCTTCAAAGAACTTTCAGTAAATATGACTTCAACAAGCCACCTAGAAGATAGAGATGAAGAAATGATCCAGTCAGATACAGATTCTTGGATCAAACACCTAAACCTCACTGGGATATTCGCTTCGAATAACGTGAACCACCCACAGCCAGATTAATCTGGGAGACGAGGCTATCCCAAGTCCATCTTTATAAGTTTATCATCCTCCAAAAAGGAAGATCTTATAACTCTCGTGCGAGAGTATATAGATGTTTCACTTGGAATTACGAGGACATGCCTGGCTTGATCCTCGAGTGGCTATGCATCACCTCAACATTAATGCAGACACGAAACCAGTCAAATAGCAGCAACGACGGTTCCATCTAGAAATAATGAAAGCAATCCAGTCAGAAGTTAAAAAGCTCATATACTTTGGCTTCAATAGGGAGGAACAACACCCCGATTGGGTAGCCAATATTGTCCCCATTACCAAGAAAAATGGGAATATCCAGATTTACAGTGATTTTTGCGATCTAAATGAGGCTTGTCCTAAAGACGAATTCCCCCTCCCAATAACGGATGTCATGATTGACAGTACGAGTGGGTTTGAACAAATGTCCTTTATGGATGGATTCTCAGGATATAATCAAATCAAAATGTATCCTGATGCTAAAAAACATACATCTTTCAAGACACCATTGGGGGTGTATTGCTATACTGTCATGCCATTCAGATTAAAGAACGCGGGGGCAACGTATCAGAGAGCTATGAATGCAATTTTTCACGAGGATATACACAAAATGGTTGAGTGCTACATCGACGACATTGTAGTAAAAATCCGCGGTAAGGGTGATCACATAGCAGATCTGAAAATAATATTTGATATTATGTGGGTACATCAGTTGAAGATGAACCCCACCAAATCTTTCCTGGGGTAGACAGCGGTAAATTTTTAGGATTTGTTGTGACATCCAAAGGAATCCACCTCGATCCAAAGAAAGTCTGCGCTGTCCAAGAGATGCACCCTCCAAGGAATCTTAGAGAGCTTAGAGGGTTGCAAGGGCGATTAGCATACATCCAGAGATTTATCTCAAATCTTTTGGGGAGATGCCAACCCTTCACCAAATTAATGAAGAAGGGTGTCCCATTCATTTGGGACGATGCTTGCCAACAAGCGTTCGAGGAAATCAAATGACACCTTACGCAACCACCCGTCCTTACAGCTCCGGTTTCAGGAAAACCTTTCCTGATATATGTTCGAGCGATGGATCATTCCTTAGGAGCTTTGCTAGCCCAGAATAATGATCAGGGACACGAACAGGTAATCTACTATCTGAGTAGAACTATGATCGGAGCCGAACATTGGTACAACCCGATCGAAAAGGAATGTTTGGTGTTCGCCGTCCAGAAAATGCGACACTACTTGGTGGGCCAAACTATAAATATCATATCAAAAGTCAACCCTTTAAGGTTGCTTATGACAAAGCCATCGTCGCTAAATGGTCGATTGGCAAAATGGGCCATACTGCTCTCCC
This sequence comes from Agave tequilana, assembly GCA_038442645.1. Taxonomy (NCBI): domain Eukaryota; kingdom Viridiplantae; phylum Streptophyta; class Magnoliopsida; order Asparagales; family Asparagaceae; genus Agave; species Agave tequilana. Next base: position 13,986 of record JAVJIF010026905.1, on the reverse strand, counting down.
AATATAAGATGCACTTTCTACCACCAAAAGCCGTGAAGGGACAAGTGGTGGCAGATTTTCTAGCTGAACATCCATATCCGAGAGCGACCAAACTTTATGAGGATCTCCCAGACGAGGTCGCTGAAGTTTGTCTGACCCAGACGTCTTTCGAAGGACAGGTGTGGTAGCTCTTCTTCGACGGTGCATCAAGAACGGGTCCACGAGGGAATATCGTAGCAGGAGTGGCGGTAGTCCTTGTCTCCCTAGAGAACTACGTAATCCCTCGTGAGTTCTCATTAACTGAGCCATGTTCCAATAATATAGCGGAATATAAAGCTTTCTTGATCGGAATACAAATCACCGATGAGATTGGCATTAAAAATCTCAAAGCATACGGTGACTCTAAACTCATCATTAACCAAGTTTGTGGGGAGTACTCAGACATGAAGATTTAGTACCCTACTATAACGCAACTATTTACATAGCTGAGCTGTTCAAAAAATTTTCCATCGACCATGTGCCTCACCAGAAAAATGCGCATGCAGATGCACTGGTATCTCTCGCTGCTTCCTTAACTTTTTCAGCCAGAGTAGTAGAGAAAATACTCGTCTACAGCAATGATTTGTATTGTCCAAGATTCACTTTTGACGACCACCAAAAGCCGATAGGAGACCTTCAAGTCAAAGAAATTCTAAAGACTTCAATAGGTCCAGAACTCAGGGATTGGTGATTCTCGTACATCGATGATGCACTATATGGCATTCTTCCTGAAAACCCTAAAGAGGCGGCTGCCATTAGAAGGAAAGCCCCTAAATTCTGCTACAATGCAATCACGGGAATACTACACCGCCGATCGCATGATGGGATCCTCCTCCGCTGCCTGTCACAGAAAGAGGCATAGGGAGTGCTCAAAGAAGCGCATGACGTCATGTGCGGAGCTCATCAACCTGGCCCGAAGCTTGGGGATCGACTCCGAAGACTGGGGTATTATTGGCCAAAGATGATCCCTGACGCCATCGCTTACGCCAAGTGATGTCACGCCTGTCAGGTCCATGGTGACTTCATCCACCTGGCATCAGGACATCTTCACCTTACAACCTCCTCCCGGCCATTTGAGATGTGGGGAATGGACGTGATTGGCCCTATCAGCCTACCTTCATCCAAAGGGTATCGGTTCATCATAGCTATAACTGATTACTTCTCTAAATAGGCGAAGCTATTCCCCTGAGAGAGGTAAAGGCATCTGATGTGATCAAATTCATTAAACATCACATCATTTACTGCTTTGGTGTGCCACGACAAATCATTCATGACAATGGGCCCCAGTTCGTCAGTCAAGCTTTTCAAAGGTTCTGCAATAAGTTTAGAGTCCAGAGTGTGTCCTCAACGACATACTATCCAGCAGCTAATGGCCTTGCAGAAGCTTTCAACAAGACCATTAAAAAACTCCTCAAGAAATTTGTCTCGAAAAGCCAACGCAGCTGGGACGACAAATTAGGTGAATACCTATGGGCCTATCGCATGATGATTCAAACCTTGACGAAAGCCACACCTTTCTCCTTGGTATATGGGTGTGAAGCTGTACTTCCACTGGAAATCCAAATCCCATCTCTACGCATCGCCATGACGGCAGAGATGCCAAATGAGGAGAAGCATCGACTGTGACTCTAAGAGATGGAGGCTTTGGACGACAAGCGCCTACAAGCTCAACAGCAAATAGAGCTCCATCAAGCTCGAATTACCAGAGCCTTCAACAAGAAAGTCAAGGAACGGACTTTCAAGAAAGGTGACCTTGTCTTAGCCGTCAGAAGGCCCATGAAAATGACACATAACAAAAGGGAAATTCCAAATTAAATGGGAAGGACCATTTGTTGTAGAGTCGGTCTACTCAAATGGAGCATATCGCCTCATAACCCCAGACAGTGATATGCTTATGATGCCAATCAACGACAAATTCTTGAAGAAATACTATCCTTGATAGCATTCTTCTCTTGATCAGGTTAATACTACACCTTTGATCAAAACTCCAGATCCAAGATATTTGGGGGAACACCAAAGAAAAGCTTCTTCCCCACTGGATCACGTCACTATCGATCAACATTGAGCCGATCGAGCACGGGTTACAGCATGATGCATGATGTAAATATTGAAGAAGAAACAAAGTGCAAGACTTCGGTTTTAGCTTTGTTACTCTTCTCTAAGTGTACCTATAGACATCTGACGCCACCGACAGCTAAGAATAGAGAAAAATGTTAGCTTTTAAGTCCAATATAAATCTTTGACAACTCATCATGTTGAGGGGAATAGCATGGTTAGCCCAACTCAAATGGTAGTTGGTAAAGGCACACCAAATCTGTTGATAGCTGATTGCTAAAAATCCTAAGGGACTTAGTCCCATCCTCTCGTCCAAAATCTCTTACCAATTCTTTTATATAGAATGGTAGGGCCACAAAATACTTGTGTTCATCTCTCCAACGAAATGAACTGGGACTTATCATGTTAACAGTAAACCTCTGACAAGTCGGATTCCCCGATCCCCAGTGGATCAGTCAAGTTAATATTAAACCTCTGACAAGCCGGATTCCCCGATCCCCAGTGGATTCAGTTAAGTTAATATTAAACCTCTGACAACAAAACATTAAAAATCCTTTGCTGCTATGTTAATATTGCACCTCTAACGGTGAATCTCCCATCTCCCTAGGAAATCAGCGATTGTCACGTTAATATTACACCTCTGATTATTCATTTTATTTTTCACCAAAGTCCCCTACCAATACTCTTTCATAGAGTGGTAGGTCCACAGACTCAATCATTGTTAAGTTTAATACTACACCTCTAATAATAAAAAAATTTTCATACTCCCCAGCGAGTACAAACTTCACTTGTCTCTCCTCTACATGGAGTCACAAGTCTTCAAATTTGTCAAGTTAACACTACACCTCTGACATTCCAACTTCACTTGTCAATTCTCATCAATAGAATGACAAGTCCTCAAAATTGCTATTATCGCAAATCAATTCTTGTTAAGTTCAAAATTACACCTCTGACATTCTAAATTTCACTTGTCAATTCTCATCAATAGAATGATAAGTCCTCAAAACTGCTCATATCACAAGTCAACTATGTTAATACTACACCTCTGATGAATTACTGTTAAGTTCAACACTACACCTCTAATAGTGATTAAGTTGCTGCAAAGTTCAATATTAAACCTTTGACAATCACTTTTCCTCAGGCTCCCATATCGAAGCTGAGATAAGCGATGCTAAGTTTAACATTACACCTCTAGTGTCCAAATCATTGTAAAGTTAAACAATACACCTATGACAATGACTTTCCCTCAACTTCCCTATCGAAGTCGAGATGACTAATGCCACGTTCGAAATTACACCTCTAGCATTACATTCACTGTCAAGTTTAACATTACACCTATGACATGTTTGTTGGCCCAAAGGCCCATCACTCTAGTTTGATGATGATCAACTCATGTAGTTATAATACTAATGATCTTGTGTTTAATTAGTCTCAGATTTATGATCAAGATCTTAGTTGGTGTTTAGCTTCAACAAAGGAGTTATAGTCAAAGTTTTGGAGCTAGCACGGTTTGATTCAAGAGCTTGTGCATCAAGACCACATCAAGTACTCAAGAGGAGTCTAGCTCATTGGATCAAGTTTGGACCAAGTCAAGAAGAGAAGAAGACTTCAAGTGAAGACCTTCAAGATCAAGACTTGAGTCTAGGTTTGTTTTCTTAAGATTTTGTTTTAGATTAAATGTAAAGGATAGAATAGTTGGTGGATTGCTCAAGTATACTATATACACACACACTCTTGATTTAGATGAGTTTTCATAAAAGAATTTTTATTTTGGAAAAAATACAAAAGAGTTTTCTTTTTGAAAAATACCGGTTTGGGTTTTGAAATTCTAAGTATATATGTTTTAACCAAAACCATGTTTAGTGCTTTTTGTCAAAAACATAGATATTTCATCTTTCATGTGTAGTGGATCATATTCATACACACCATACTTTAAAAGTATTTAAAATATCTTGTTTTCGTATTTAGAGAAGTTTTGAAAAAATCTATTTTGGAAAATACAGTTTTTGTTTTTAGCCAAAATTTCTAAGTTACAAAAATAGTTCAAATTATTTGTAACATGTCTTGATTTTACTCATACATGTTTGTTTATTAAAGTATAATACTGAACCTATTTTTGTAGATTTTTTATGAATTTATGGGATTTAATTTAAAATAAATACCCAAGTTTTTATATCCTGAAAATGGCCTGCCAGGCTCTGGCGGTCGACCGACCTGTCGATCGGACCAGGAGCCGGTCCACCGTAGCGGTCGGCCGACGTGCACAGAAGTGCATAGGATGGGCCGGTCGACCGCACGGTCGACCGCCAGAGAGTAGCTGCTCTCTGGAAAAGGCCCCGGTCGACCGGCAGAGAGCATAGCTCTCTGTATCCTTGCCAGGCCGGTCGACCACTGGCTCAACGATCAGAAATCTGACCGTTGACTGGTCGATCGGGCGGTCGACCGACAGGTCATCCTGGCTGCAACGGCTAGTTTTTTTCTACCCCTATAAATTGGGGTTTTTGGGGGCTGTTTTCTATAAGATTTTAGGAGAGTTTTAAAGATAGTTTTTCCTACTCTATTAAGAGGTTTTCTCCACTTACTTGAGAGCAAATATTTCCAATTAAAAGGGGAGTTTATCAAGAGTGTTTTAGAAGTGATTTCTTGTGTTTTCCACCACAAATTCAATCCTTGTTTTCTTCACAAACACTTGAGCTTTCCATTAATATATTCCTTATATGAGTGTTATTGTGAGAGTGTTTGTTGGTGATCAAAGTGTTTAGATCACCAAGAGTTCTTTCTTGTACTTTGAAGAGGCGGACTTGCGGGTTCGCGTTGTTTCGGGTTCTAGTGAGAACTCAGTGTCTGAGGTGCGGCCTCGGCGAGCTAGTAGGCTTGCGGTGTGTTCTTGCGGGAACAAGAGAGGGACTAGAGAGTCCAAAGAGCTTGTAGGTGTTGCGGCACCAAGTGATCCGGTGGGATCGATTTTAGTGGAAATCCTTCATAGTGTTGAAGGCGGGGACGTAGAGCAAGTATGCTCGAACCTCGAAACAAATCTCCCGTATTTGCGATTGCTCTCTCTATCTCTTACTTGTTTATATCTTGCATGCTTATATTGTGTTTATCTTTATATGCTTGATATACATTGTGTGCTTAATTGTTATATGCTTGGGGATTGTTTGCTAACACTTGTATTCAACCAAGAGAGTCAACGCGGCACCTCAACTCTTATCTAGAGGAATCTTGAGGAGCTAGTCCAGAGCCCTTCACGGGAAATCCGACTACACTCTTGTGTTATACGTGGTGTTTAGTTTAAGAAGTTTTTAGTTTGCATTAATTAGTTTTAATTCCGCATTATTGACCATTAGATTAGCTAGTCACCTATTCACCCCCCCTCTAGGTGATTACAATTGGTATCAGAGCCAAGTGCTCTTGATTTGGGTCTTACAACCTAGAGTTAAAGATCCTCATTTATAGCTAATCACAATATTTGTTCACACACCATGGATTTCATGTCACCTCCCACTTTTGGCATTCTTAACATCCAAACTTGGAAGGTTAAGATGTCTTTATACCTCAAAGCCTTAGGGATTCATGTTTATTTTGCCACTACTAGATATTCTTATTGTTTAAATGGCAAAAATATTGAGGCTAATGCAAAGGCCATTCATGCTTAAAGTCAACCCTAAATGATGAATATTTATCTAGGGTTTCTAACATTGACTCGGCTTTTGTAGTATGGAACACCATCATCTCCCTTGGCGAAAATGAGCATTATTATGCGGGGAGCGACTCGGATGTTGAAAGTGAAGCTTCCAATGTGTGCTACATGGTCCAAGGGGATAACCCCCTTGAGGTAACTACCGAATCCGAGGTAGAAGAAGATGTTGATATGTCATATGATGAGCTTACATCCTTTTGTCAACAACTTCTTGAAAAATATGACATGCTTAGAAACGATAACAAGAATTTAAAAAAGAAATTTGATTGCATGTTAAAAGAAAATGATTCTTTTAAAAATAAAGTTGCATGCATTGAAAAAGAAAATGAAAGTTTGAAAAATGAAAATATTTCCTTGCTTTCTAAATTAAATGATTTATGTGAAGGAAATACTTCATTGAAAAATAAAATAGTTTTGGTGGAAAAACAAAAGGAAGTTGCTTTGCATGAAAACACTTCTTTGAAAAGAAAAATTGTTGAAAAAGAAAAGAAAAATGTTTCTAAAAAGAATAATGATTCTCATTCTCACCATGCTTTACATGCCACTATTAATCCAAATGAGATTAAATTTTGAAAAATAAAATAGATTGTTTGAGCTCAACATTAAGCACATGTGCATTTAACCATAAAAAATTGGAGTCCTTATTTTCAAAGAAACAAACTCCACATATTCATGCATATCACCCACATCATGCATATGCACATTTTGCACGCCACGATCGCACTCATACACATATGCATTCTAGAGTGTACAAGTGTACATATTGTGGCCGCAAAGGCCATGTTGACTGAGATTTCCTGCACACAAAATATAGTATTTTAGTTTTAAGAATAGATGTGCAAGTTCTCAATTCTAATCCGCGGTAGCAGGGCTATGCGGGTCGTGATCCTCAGGGAGGGACTGCGATGGAAGCGTTAAGCAAGTTTCTCTAAAGTTTTTATTTTTATTAGTTAAGTTAGAAAGATAGCGGTATTTACAATGGGTCGGAAAATAAAGAATTTGGAGGAGAGTTGTGATTTAATCTACAAAAAGAAAAGAAAAGAAAAGAAAGAAAAATTACCTCTTTAGTCTGCTTACCTTTTGAACCGTTGCAATGATTTACCTTTTCTTAGAAGGCGTACAAGCATGGCGTATAGGATCGTCCGCCTTCCTAACTATGAAATAAAAGCAACTATGAAGACCTGTTCATCGCCATAGGCCATCAAGGGCTCTTCCTCGGCTAGGTATTCTCAAAGCAGTTGGTTCTCATGGTGGGCAAGACATTAGAGAACAAATAGAAGGAAGTAAATACTGAGATACACAAGATTAAATAAGAAGAAAAGAAAATAAAACAATACAAAAATAAAGGCAAACCTCGATTTGATTATTAAACAATGGTGGAAAAATAGAACTTACACCGACTGTCACCATCAGTACAAGTAGATCCCTTCCTCCATGAATACATCATCTCCTCTCAGTTTTTACAAAAAGAAAATAGAAATTTACAATGGGGGAAATAAAATCTAACCTAGAAGAAAAACCTAAAAACCCTAGCTTTTGGCCTTTTGCTGGACGCTGGACGACTCTGTACGTTACACTGCAGGGGGTATTTATAGGTGCAGAGGGGAGAAGAGTCCTGGATAAAGCTGTACACGAAATTCGGTGCCCTATCTCATCTAAAATGCCGCAAAATTGCGGCTTTTGCCGCAATTTTGCGGCAGTATAGTGGCAGATTGCCACGCGCTTTGGCGCGTGGCTTCTCCTGGTCCGTCCATCTGGGCGTTTGCTTCTGAAAGTTTGATCCTAGCTCTTTATATTGAGATTTCGAGATAACTTAGAAATCAAGTTACCTTGATCTCAAATATCCCAAATCTTTTATCCACGAATTTCCTTCTTATCTTTGGCTTTTATGCTCATCCTGCAAGAGTTTAGGGTTGGGTAGAATTCTATCCTTCCCTCATCTTTAATAATTGCAACTTTAGCCCTTGCATAATTGCACTTTGACAATCTGCTATTTGCACTTTGACTCTTGGGCTTCAAATATGGGCTTTTGGGTTTCATTAAGCTTTATTTATTATTAAAATAATAATTCGAGGCCTGCACACAATAAATTATAAATTATTAATAATTGTGTAGAATTAAATGAATAAATATGAAAATGTGATGGTAAATGTGATGATAAAAATGCACTTTTCACTACCAATCACACCCCCACACTTATCTTTTTGCTCGTCCTCGAGTAAAAACAAAGAAAAAGAAAAAGAAATGAAAAGTTAATCTAACCTAACTCACTTTCGTAGGAATCACGATTGCACTTAGCACGTGCAACAAGCCGTTAAACCTCTAGGTTAACCTAGAGGACGAGTGTTGTCTCGTGAGGGTTTTCAGCGGATTGCACCCACAAAATCCATAAAAAGGAAAATATTTGAAATACGTTTGAAGAAACTAAGTAGTCTATAAGTTTTTAGGATCCTCATTTTTATTCATTCTTAGACTTAGTCTTTATAAAGTAAATTGTTTTCATTTTTAAGTAAGGATCAAATTGAATTTTGTGTATAGTCTTTTTCGTTACCAAAAATCATATGCATCCTTATGAATTTTTACTAGGAATTCCTTAACTTGGACTTTCATGCCTCTTTATTTGTTTAAATTTTTTTTTTAATATGTATAACGCATCTAATTTTCTTTCGTATAAGCATCAAGGCTTCTTGAGGCCCTCATACCTAACTAATTGACTCTTAGATGTATATGTAATATTTCTTAGTTTTCTTAGGCTTTCTAATCCACCCATGTAGCGAACTTAAAGTCGGTGGCTCCTAAACCAGTCGGCTTTAGGGCACCAAGTGAGAGAAAACACCCCGCAGACTCAAATTCGAGTGAACTAGGCCCCAAAACTAAGGACTTTATTTTTTTTACTCACCTTTAGGCATGAATACTTATGCTTCTTGAGGCACATGTATCCAGCTTAATTGGTGATTTTTTTTTTGAGGCTCAAGGGTCTTTGTCTTAGAATCTTAGATATGCATTAGGTATGCACATTTCATTAAGGTAAAAATTAAGACTAACTACTTATTCAATTTCTCCTCCTATACCTAAAAATTTAAACAATTTATTTATTTTAACCAAGTTTTAGAAATCCTAATCACGATTTCCTAATCCTTAAAACTAACTTAGATTTCTTTTAAAAAAAATAAGTCAAAATATTTCCTTTTTATAACAATTTTTTTTTATATTTTTTTTATTAGCAGATTTTGTTAGTGTCTACTTATGTTAGTATGTTAGTAAAGCCCACCCCCACACTTATCTCATGCATTGTCCTCAATGTATGAATGAATGCATATATGCATGAAACAGAACAAGGGAAGGCGGAAGTTACCTTAGGGTGGTGGTTCCGGAGGTGGTCTAATTTGTTGATTGAGTTTCACCTGCACAAAAAATAATGAATATCAGATTTAGGAAAAGGTTGTGCGAGGTTCTCAATTCTAATCCGCTGTAGCAAGGCTATGCGGGTCGTGATCCTCAGGGAGGGACTGCGATGGAAGCGTTAAGCAAGTTTCTCTAAAGTTTTTATTTTTATTAGTTAAATTAGAAAGGAAGTGGTATTTACAATGAAGTGGAAGAAAAGAATATGGAGAAGAGTTGTGATTTAATCTACAAAAAGAAAAGAAAAGAAAAGAAAGAAAAATTACCTCTTTAGTCTGCTTACCTTTTGAACCGTTGCAATGATTTACCTTTTCTTAGAAGGCGTACAAGCATGGCGTATAGGATCGTCCGCCTTCCTAACTATGAAATAAAAGCAACTATGAAGACCTGTTCATCGCCATAGGCCATCAAGGGCTCTTCCTCGGCTAGGTATTCTCGAAGCAGTTGGTTCTCATGGTGGTCTAATTGGGCCAAGCGTAGCTACCCAATCAAGATAACATAATATTTGGTGGAACCCACCAGAAATTTTCCTTACATAACCCACTAAAATATATGTATAATCATTTTTTAAAATTTCCACCCCATCAAATTTCCATAATTCATAATTAATTTCAGAGTCAATTGTGTCAACCTCCTTGTCCCAGAATGGAGTATGAAAAGATGGAATGATTGACTTGGACATCATAGGTACGGGAACAAATACCGACTCAGGAAAGAAACTCAAATCAAGTAAGGGTTCAGGAGTCGGGCTAGGTTCAGGAAGTGGGTCCAAATCAATTAGTTGAAGCTCAAGTCCACAATCATCCTCCCACAATGGAATGTGACTCAATGGTGGTATTTCAAGTTCAGGAATGATATGAGTGGGAATCGAAACTGACTCGAAAATATTACCTAAGTCGGGTAACTGAACAGGAGTCAATATTGATTCGGGAATTTGAACTCGATCACAACAAATTTGAGAATCAAGGTCACATATCTCATTGATTTCAATCTCATAAAAATGAGAACTTGCTAATTTATCAATGGGACTTTCAATTGTATGAAATTGGTCAAGTTCAATATGATGATCATCAAGAAATGGTGATTCAATTTCATGATCTATAGGTACGGGAACAAATGTTGGCTCAGGAAATTGGTCCAAATTGGGTAAGGATACCGGAGTTAACATAGATTCGAAGATGGAAACTGAATCGCAAAGTTGGGAATCAGGTTCACACTCATAATCTAATTCAATCTCATTGAAATTCAAACTAGCCCATTTATCCAAAGATTGGGATTGATCAAGTTCATATTGATGTGATGAAATTGAATTTTGATCAAGGTCTTCTAGACAGAATGATTCTTGGTTCCTATCAACTTGGTCAAGAATGTTGGAAAGTCTAAAAATTTGATCATTCATTGTATCTTGCAACCGATCCACTTTTTCTTCTATCCCATCGAATAGATCAATGGTGGACTGAAACCTTGGTGATGTGGGAAAAGACATATATGACGATAATGGTTGAACAGGTGGTTGACCATATGGCTCAGGGGTATTGAATCCCCATTGACTCTGTGAAGAGTTGAAAGTATGAAAATTATGATCATAAGATGGGGGTATGGGTTATAATCATTCGGATAAGACCATTCCGGCACACTAGATTGGTCAAAGTTGTGATATGCCGGGTTGGTAATATCCGAAAAATAGTTAGGTGTGTAATATGGATTAAAGTTGGAAAAATTATTATTATATGCCATATCACACCAACGCAAACAAATAAAAAGAAAACAAACAAAGAAAAAGCAAACAAAAAAGAAAAAATTCTAACCTAAGTTAGGGTAGACCTATGACCTAGACGACTCCTAACTGGTTAGATCGTCCACGGGAGGTAGGGTGCAGACTTTGACCACGAGTTAATCAGCCAGGTCAGGGCAAGAGTGGTGGGAGGTTTTCCGTCAAAGACGTTCCTTAATTAAATAACCACCACTCTTCGGGCTTTCGGCCCTCAATCCCCTTCCTAGACACTGATTTGGCAGGAGTCAACTTCCAGCACTGTTCCCCCTTAGGATAATCTCCTATTGAGTCCGAGATGTCCCTAGGGCCAACGTCTACTAATTTTTAAGTTAGGCTTGGGTTAGTGAGTGCTTGGGATATGATTTTTGGGCTAAGGAAGGGTGATGAAATCCCCACCTTATCTTATTTATGGGTTATGCCCTTAAGATGAATTAGTGTACGTGTAAAGCTGTAGAAAAGTAATCACTCAAGAAAGCAGTAAACAACCAAGAGTGTTTCCTAATCTATATGCTATGCAAACGTACCTTGTCGCCAGCACTCTTCAACAGTAAAAATAAATAAATTGAAAAGACACGTGCCTAATATGCAAACGTCTAATCAATTTTTATCATTAACAACAAACTTTTTACTGTTGAATTAATTAGCAGTAAGCAGGGTTATTACAGAACAAAATCAACAGAGCAGTAAACAGTATTCGAACTTTGCAGCAACCTGCAGAAATTAGGATCAGTAGTTCTCTACTGTTGCCGCAGAATTGCGGCTCTGGCCGCAGATCTGCGGCAAAACAGTAGCTTCCTGTGCTCTGCCTTCGAGGGCAGAGGCACAGGATAGCTATATGTCCACTGCTGCTGCTATGTTCTGTTTCCTGTTCTTCAAACCTGCAAACAGAAAAAAATAAAAGAATTAGTTAATAAAAAATATTTTTTTATTAGAGAATAACTTACCGTCCTCCCCGGCAACGGCGCCAATTTGTTGACTGAGATTTCCTGCACACAAAATATAGTATTTTAGTTTTAAGAATAGATGTGCAAGTTCTCAATTCTAATCAGCGGTAGCAGGGCTATGCGGGTCGTGATCCTCAGGGAGGGACTGCGATGGAAGCGTTAAGCAAGTTTCTCTAAAGTTTTTATTTTTATTAGTTAAGTTAGAAAGATAGCGGTATTTACAATGGGTCGGAAAATAAAGAATTTGGAGGAGAGTTGTGATTTAATCTAAAAAAAGAAAAGAAAAGAAAAGAAAGAAAAATTACCTCTTTAGTCTGCTTACCTTTTGAACCGTTGCAATGATTTACCTTTTCTTAGAAGGCGTACAAGCATGGCGTATAGGATCGTCCGCCTTCCTAACTATGAAATAAAAGCAACTATGAAGACCTGTTCATCGCCATAGGCCATCAAGGGCTCTTCCTCGGCTAGATATTCTCGAAGCAGTTGGTTCTCATGGTGGGCAAGACATTAGAGAACAAATAGAAGGAAGTAAATACTGAGATACACAAGATTAAATAAGAAGAAAAGAAAATAAAACAATACAAAAATAAAGGCAAACCTCGATTTGATCATTAAACAATGGTGAAAAAATAGAACTTACACCGACTGTCACCATCAGTACAAGTAGATCCCTTCCTCCATGAATACATCATCTCCTCTCAGTTTTTACAAAAAGAAAATAGAAATTTACAATGGGGGAAATAAAATCTAACCTAGAAGAAAAACCTAAAAACCCTAGCTTTTGGCCTTTTGCTGGACACTGGACGACTCTGTACGTTGCACTGCAGGGGGTATTTATAGGTGCAGAGGGGAGAAGAGTCCTGGATAAAGCTGTACACGAAATTCGGTGCCCTATCTATCTAAAATGCCGCAAAATTGCGGCTTTTGCCGCAATTTTGCGGCAGTAGTATAGTGGCAGATTGCCACGCGCTTTGGCGCGTGGCTTCTCCTGGTCCGTCCATCTGGGCGTTTGCTTCTGAAAGTTTGATCCTGGCTCTTTATATTGGGATTTCGAGATAACTTAGAAATCAAGTTACCTTGATCTCAAATATCCCAAATCTTTTATCCACGAATTTTATCTTATCTTTGGCTTTTATGCTCATCCTGCAAGAGTTTAGGGTTGGGTAGAATTCTATCTTTCCCTCATCTTTAATAATTGCAATTTTAGCCCTTGCATAATTGCACTTTGACAATCTGCTATTTGCACTTTGACTCTTGGGCTTCAAATATGGGCTTTTGGGCTTCATTAAGCTTTATTTATTATTAAAATAATAATTCGAGGCCTGCACACAATAAATTATAAATTATTAATAATTGTGCAGAATTAAATGAATAAATATGAAAATTTGATGGTAAATGTGATGATAAAAATGCACTTTTCACTACCAATCAGGCCATTTAGCAAAATTTTGTTATGATAAGATAAATGCTTTAAATTTTGCTAACAAAAAGGTTTGGGTTCCTTACAATGCTAACCCTCAAGGACCCAAAAGAAAATGGGTACCAAAATTCCCACCTTGTGTATTTGATGCAGGTGCGGGCTCTCACAAAACGTGAGAGGATTGGTGCCTTGATGGTGGATGCACATGGACTTGATAGACACACATTTGATGCACCGCTATCAAGGAGGTTTGGTGGGACAACCATCATGTTTTGGAGAATTAGAGCATAGTTCTTTGGTTTGGTAACTATCTCTAAAACTCCTAATTTATTTACATGCTTTCATTTGATGATTATTTAGCATGTTCATGTTTTATTTGTTTTGTGTTTCATGTGGTAAATACATGGTTAGATGTAGTATTGTCAAAACTTGTATTTATACGTGTACATGTAGTGAGCAACAAATTGATTCATATACGTTTGCACTTCATTGTTCATTTGTACTCATTACATGCACATGTATAGCCTAGTTTTGATGATTTCCTCATTACACTTGTTTTGCCAATTTTCATGTTTTACTTCATGGATATGTAGTTTGTATTCAAATCTAATAAATATACATGTATACCTCATGAGTCATTTGCCTTCATGCAATTTACATTATGGACTCTTTT
>JAVJIF010026904.1:0-82209 GCA_038442645.1 Agave tequilana | reverse complement strand
TTTTCTTAGTGACTAATCTGTCCGTGCAGGTGCGTGATTACAGGAAAGCCTCCCTGATAAAGGAACTAGCAGTTCTACTGCAGATGTCTTGTTGTCAATAAAGTTCGGCTTCGTATGTCCTAGAAAATGTTGTCAAGGATATTCCCCTCCTATCAGATGATTCTTGGACGTATAGTGATTTAATGGTTAGGATCTCAGACATCTAGTTATCAAAAGGGAGGCATGATTTTGTTACTTAGGATTTGAACATATTTTAATATCTACAGGAAGTTGAAGCCCGAATAGTGAAAGCGCTGCAGCCACAACTATATTTAGATCCTACTCCAGAGTTGGACAGACTGTGACTGATCCATGCCCTAATAAGGTACTGGATATTTGCTTAGATCATCTAATAAAAAAATTGCTATCCAAAAGTCAGTTATGTGGACAAATAAACGATTCCTCTCATTCCCTTTTTTGCAGCTCAATCTGGTATCGGTAGGAAGAGACCATGGCGAACTCCTGAAGTGACTGTCACATCCAAATGTCAAACACATGGAAAGAAAGTTTGCATTGATGGGGTGTCAGGAAACAATAATTGCAAACTTGGGGACCCGGCAACTGTATTGGGCAATGCAGCGTTGCAGGGTATTACAGAGAATATGGCAGCTCAACATGCATCTAGTGGGATTCCATCCACACAACCCAATAATTTTGCACAAGAAACTGCAAGACCCATATTGTCTATGCAGTCCCAAGCGAAGTTTCAACCAGCTGCTAACTTCCCAGGAGTCATGCATGATCGTGGGGCTGGATCTTCTGCAAACTTTGTTGGCGCCCATGCAAATATTCTTCGCCTCAGAGCTTGATGGGTTCATACAATGAAAATATGAGCGGTAATGCTTCTCTTATTGGAAAAAGAGAGAACCAGATGCTCAGATTAGCAGCATTATCGGGATTGAAGAGATTAAAACAAAGCCAAGGTGGATTAGATGGGGTCCAACAGCAGCAATTAGGCTCTCAATTGTCGGGCCAAATGCACAAGATCTGAATTGGAAAAGTCAATTGATGCGTTCACACTTAGATGCGAATGGGAACCAGTATCCGACTGTTGGTGGCAAAGATATCCCCCCAGGCAATGAATAATGTTTCTAATCAAGAGGCAGGCACAGCCTTTTACTTAATCAGCAGGGAATGAGATATGGTCCCAAGGAAGAGCAGACTGACACGGAAAAGCTGGATAGTAAGGATGCTCTGCAGGTAATGGCAAGAGAAAACAGTGCATTGGATCAGCAACAATCACGACCTCAGCATCTATTGCAGCAGCCATCAATGAGGAACCAACTTCCACCTCTTACACAGTGGCATAACACCCGGCCAGTAGTCGATAAAGAGACGAGAAAGGATGATATGCTTCAGAAAAGGAAAATGTTGACTAGTCCACGCGTCTCTTTGGACCCATGGTTCAGTCTCCAGTATCATCAAAATCTGGAGAGATTTCTAGTGGTTCAGTTGGTCAGTTCAGTGCTGTTGCAACGACTTCTGCACTGGGATCACAGAAGGCAACCGCAAATTCTAGTGCAGCGGTAGGGATCCTGTCTGCCACTTCAAGTCCCAATGATTCAGTGCATCGACAGCCCCAAGTATCAGCTGCTGCTAAACGGAAATCAAATTCTGCTACTAAAACACAAGCCATGAGTGGAGTTGGGTCTCCTGCTAGTGTTAGCACTATGAATGCTCCACTGAATGCTAGTAGCCCGTCAATTGGGACTGCTCCTGTGGGTGACCAAATAGAGAGATTCACAAAGATTGACATGGTGACTCAAAGGTATGAACTGCTAAGAGACACTGTTGACTTTAGAAAAAGAATATAAAATGGTTGATGCTCTATCATCTCATTTAAGTCTTATATATATGTGAGAGAGAGAGAGAGAGAGAGAGAGAGAGAGAGAGAGAGAGAGAGAGAGACTTGTGTCATTCCGGAAGGATTCGAGCCCGAATCCTTCCTGCAAATACCAACATCCGACATTCAAATACAAGATCCACTCCGTTCGAAGTTGATCTATATTATTTAAAGTAACTAAAAATAAAATTCAAGTGTTTTGAATACTTTTGTCCATCCATCAAGCGGCGCAAAATGGATGACTGAAAGTAGTGAGTTGGTTAATCTATGTCTTTAGACATACAGATTCTCGATCCGGCCATTTGATCATGATCTAAACATTTAAAAACCCATACAAACCAAACTTTATTAGGTTTCAAATATTTTATATTGTTAAACTAACTAACTCACTATTTTGGCCGTCCGTTTTTTCCTACTTAATGCATAGGCAAAAAGTATTTAAAATACTTGATTTTTGATTTATAGATACTTGAAATAATATTGATCAACTTTAATAGAATGGATTTTGTATTCGAATGTCGTAGGGTTGTATTTGAGTGGGAAGGATTCGGCCTCGAATCCTCCGGAATGACACAAGTCTCTCTCTCTCTCTCTCTCTCTATATATATATATATATATATATATATATACAACTAAACTTTGATACCTAAAGCGGTAAAACCCTATATTGCACTATTTTTGAAATTTATGATAATTGATTTAATAAAACATCTAATCTGAGCTGTTATATAGGCTGTTTTCTAACTACTTTGGATCTGATAATAGGACAATACATAGACTCTGATTAGGAAACCAGAGGAGAATACTTCTTAGATTCTAGCAACATGTAGTCTCATATAGGTTATTATTATGGTCTGGTGCTGTAGCAAACCAGAGGCTGTTTGGGGTCTAGGATTTACTGGCAAGGGTAGAGTTTTATTGTGGATAGCTTGGGCTTTGAGTTTGCTTTTCCATACAGCGTAATGGTGATTGAGGAATCTAGGTTTGAAGATATCATCCAGAGGGGTTTTGGGTTTTGGGATGTGGCAAACAATGATTCATGTCAATCGTGTCTTGAAATATTTTCGCCAGAAGGAGATTGGGAGATCATTGGAAGTTAGGAGGACTCTGATGTCTTTTTGCCTTCTAAGCAACCAATTGCTTTGCATGGTGGAGAGAGATCATACTGGAATTTTTACTGTGGCATCAACTATGCGTGATGGTTAGCGTAGTATGACTCAGACTTAATGCCATGTTGTTACCTAGCTTTTACTTCTTTGAGTCGAAGAGATGCATTGGTATAACTTATACGCTTCTGTGGAAGTCTAGGTGGACTATTATAAGACTTCCCATGTAGCGAACTTAACTTTAGACATCCATTTAGTCCATGCTAGCTTTGGAAGCCTTTTAGTTTCCTCCTTTAGGACCTTTACCCATTATTCTTATTACCTTCACACTTTTATTCATCCGACATTATTTTTTTATCGCATTTCAGATTTTCAAGTTATTCCAGTCTGTAAAGGACCTCTTTAGTTCAAATCCACACTATTGGAATTCCGTAAGGGCTTAAATTAATTTTTCTGGGAAAGCATAGAAGGTCAGTTTTTGTAGAATTTTGTTCGGAACTGTTTTGGCAAGCTTGCTGAAAATCTAGTATGAGAATGGATAGTCTGTTAGTATGAGCTGAACTTTCATATCTTATGTTAGTTCAGCTAACTTTTTCTACCAGGTTCTATGAGAATCCCTATTTCTATGAACTTTAGTAATGGTTGATACCATGTAAGACAGTTGATGCGTTGAGTCATCTCTTTGAGGCCTTGGCCGCTCATTCCTTGGTTGTAAAGAAGGAAGTTTTTTGGGATGTTTTGTCAAGCTTACTGGAAATCTAGTTTGAGAATGGATTAGAGTTTGAAAGTACAGCAGAATTGTGGGAATCCTCTTTATCATATTTCATAATAGTTCATGTAACTTCCATTACCAGGTTTTGTGGGAATCTCTCTTTCTAAGAACTTTGATAATGGTTGTAAGTGATATTCCAGACGACAGTTGATCTGCTGAGTCATCTCTTTGAGCTTTGGCCCCTCATTTCTTGCGCTGTAAAGAAGGAAGCTCTATGGAAATAGAATTTTGTTTTGAACCTCCAATTGAAGTGAAGAGAAAACAGATATAGCTAGTTTCCACCTTTCATCACCGATTCTACCTCTTCTATTTTTTCCTTTGTTCACAGCTGTACCTTGATAAACTACTGTATGGTGACTGTGGAGGAAGGAGGAGTCTTATCTCCTGACTCGACTCAAGGCGTTTTCTGGGATCAAGGAATTTGAGGATCTAATAACCTTGTTAGGGTCCATCCAAGAGATATGTGTGGGGTTGATTATCATAAAAATCACTGCAGTTAAGTCCTAATTCTTCGCAAATGTTTTTTTCCGCTTATTTTTCAGTCATAACAGCACAAAGCATTTAGTCATCTGAAAGATCTATGTATTACTTAAGCTCATTAGGACTCCAGAGTAAG
The DNA here is from genome assembly GCA_038442645.1 of Agave tequilana. Classification (NCBI taxonomy): domain Eukaryota; kingdom Viridiplantae; phylum Streptophyta; class Magnoliopsida; order Asparagales; family Asparagaceae; genus Agave; species Agave tequilana. Next base: position 77,833 of record JAVJIF010026904.1, on the reverse strand, counting down.
ATTCTTATATGTGAAAGCACAAGATACCTTCACCAAAAAGAAGGGTTTATGATTAGAGACATTTCTGGAAACTATACCGAGTCAACCACCCAGCCATCCAACCTTCTTGTCCTTCCTCAGCTGCTCGCAAATTTCAATTATAGGTCAAATTTAACTAATTAACTGATGTTTTCAGTTCCTTTCTGGACATTGATGACCTTTTCAGTGCGTGGGGGGCGGGTGTTTTGAGAGGACTGAATGACTGGATTGATGGGGTTATGGGTTAAACTGAAGGTTTAGAGTAGTGGTTTAGATGTTCTTCTCAGGAACCAATATTTATGTATAGAAAACCTGCTTGTTTCCTTTTTTTTTTTCAGCGTCTTTCTTTTTGGTGTCACATGCATAGCACCTAGATTTACCGGTTTTTTTTATTTATTGAACATTATGTGATTATTTTATAATGCTACTTAGCTATATCTTTTAGACATCTAATTTTGAACTTCTGCCAAACAATATTGCCTGTTGATTGATTTTTGAAGTAAAACAGCATGAGAAATTCTATGATGAATTTCTTATTTTCTTCTTATTATATTTGTTTGACTATATGATCTGAGAAACCACCTTTGATTTCGCAGGAATATGTCTGCTGTCATGTTATTTTCCATAAATAAAATGAAGTATTCATGGTGCACTGTCTTAATATATAGAAGGAACTTTGTCCCTTTGGCTTACTAGTACCCCTTGTTCTGGATTGTTTCCTAGTCTGGGGAATATGGGAGTTGCTCCTTGGTTGCATGAGCATGAACTGCTTAACCAAAAATGGAAGGTTTATCTACCTAAATTGGCCAAGAATCTACATAAGGCTCTTCGGGTTGAGAACTTAAACATCCATTTGCAGAGCTTTCTCATCTTTCCTTCTCCATGTCTGATCTCATTTTCATGGTGAAAGACCTGGATGAATATGATGTTGATCCTGATGCTCTGATTACCTGAAGTGGCTGTTTAAGCTACACATAATTTCTCAATCCTAATAATAACTTTGCTACCGTAGCAGTTTAGAAGTTATCATGTAAGTGTAGGCCAATACGTGAGAAGAGTACTTGCAATTATTAACAGAGTTATACCCTTGACGCATTCATGCTATGAATATAGGCAAGTACACGGTGTAATGACCTCCAAAAACCTAGTGACAGCGTATCAGAAGTAATAAGCGAAAAACAATAAGATTTGCATTTGCAGTCCACGACGTTCGATAAATCTCCATTTTGGAGATGCGACGAAACAATGTAATTTACTTAAAGACAAGGTATCCGATCATACCTCGTACTACTAATGTTTATCATTTTGAAGCCCAATGACTCGCGTTTGGAGGATATGTAATTAAGGGATTGCCTATAGAGTGGTATAAATTTCTACAAGGACAGAATTTAAACAGTTGAATTTTGATCTTAGTGATGTAGGCACAATCATTAAACTTAAAAATTAGTCAGTTTCACAAATAATTAGGTGCTGAAGGTTGTCAATTCTCATGACATTGTCACGGTCATAAATGATTAACATGCATTAGCGTGAAATTTTTTTTTTTCCTGTTTTGTGCAATACACCCCCTTAACACGAACTGTTTACCCAAATCATATGACAAAAAACTTATTTGGTCTTTAGCGTGTTTGCTTAAATTGGAGAATATCAATTTCAGCTTGTTACTAGGGCTACTTTGGTTGAAGTTCGTAGAACCTGTGCAATGGTTATGAATTTGAACAATAATTATATGCAAGTTCAGAAGATGATGGTTATTAGCAATTAATGCATGTTAGGATGTACAGCTGTAACATTGATTCTCATGCTATGGCTACGAAGGACAAATCTGTTGAAGCTACAAATGTCTGAGGTGTAAAAGATCTCCATCAGAACGCGTCTCTTATAGAAGAAAAAAGATCTATTGGTCCAAGGCATGAACTTTAACTGCATAACCACTATCATAAATAGATTTTATAGCCTCATAGGTTTTGGAATATGGCCTAGGTTTTGCAGAACCTGTGTTGTACAAATATCGGCACTATCTATCGCTACTCAATGATCAAACGGGAAAGCCGGGTGTGTGGGTTAGGTCTACATGGAAGGTACGCATACGATGCCCAATTTTATGAATGGGTTTAACTTTTGGACCCAGAATATACCTGCTTGTTAGCAGGTATGGTACGGTGCTGCTGTGAACCAAGTCCGCCTCCAGTACCAGGGAGTTGTAGAACTTAGATAATAGCATCTCGGTGAGAAGTCTAGGGATCTGATATAAACTGACTTATGACACACAAGATAAGTAATATCTAGTCAATTCCTCCTAATCTCTGTATCATACATTGACTCCCGCTTATCTGACATTAACTTAGAATTTGGATTCACTGGAGCATATTGGCTTGGACACTAATTCCTTTGTTGAAGATTATATTTCCTCTGAGATAAGTAAATCCGCTTATTAGACCCTCCTCCTTAAATTATCCAAAAAATACCATAAATTGTTAAGATCTTTTGTGTGAAACCTCTTGCTATCTGATACTGTAAATTGCTATGGACATATTTCCTTTGATAATAATTATGGTGACAATGATTGACTTCGACTGAATGGAATTGATTTTTTTATCCACTCGATTTTTTGGCAAGAGACTTTCAAAATGCTAGAAATGTGAATTAATCCAATCACGGTTTCTTAAGCAAATAATATGCCACACTTTTCAAAACAATATATTTAGACAATTTTAATTTAAATTAGTAATTTGAGAAAAAATTAATATCCTTTTAAGACATGAGAACTTTGAGGCGAGTCTGACCATGGTTCACAGTCGCGGTCTCGGCCGCTAACTCGGCAGGCATTGAGATGGATCGGTCTCGACGACTCAAATTGATATCGGGCGATACGCGCAAAAACTCTATATAGAAAGCTCAAAAAAATTCTAAAAAAATCACGATAAATCTTAAAAAAATGTAGACATCCACATTCATGTATCACATGTCCAAAATATATCACCTAGCACACAAAACATAAAGCGAAAGTATAAATACACGCATCGTCGGTATAAGCATATCAAAATACATGCACAATATAGTAAATTGCACAAACTACATTTAAAAAACATGCTAATGTAGTTATTTTCACATTGAATTGCGATGAGGCACAAAATCATCATCATAATGCCGAGTCGATCGAGTCAACTCCAATTCTCAGCCGAGTCGGTTTCCTCTAAGTTGAGTTGACCGATTCGTGACTCGGACTCGTCCGGAGCAGGCCGAGAGTCCGAGACGGATACGACTCGGCCGACTCGTCTCCGACTCGGCCGAGTCTTTGAACCGTGAGTCTGACACAAAATTCAATCGCAAATTGGAACTCTAAAAGGGTTTGTATTATCATAATAAAGATCAATGTTAAAAGTGTGCATCTAGTATATTGTGGCCGGAGAATCCCCACCATCTTCACATATTTTCTCCTATTAAGGGGGTGTTTGGTTTGAAGGAAATGGCGGAAGTAAGGAAATAGGGAAGTATAATTGATCACTTTCCTATCTATCCAAACACCGGAAAACGAAAATAAGAAAACCCCTTTTCCTTTTCTATTCTCTTTTACACAACCATTTCCTCACTTCCAGAGTGCTAAGTTAATTTTGTGGTCATGTAAATCTCATTTGTAATAAGTTGTAGCGCAAAACAGTTAATTTTTTGATCATGTAAATTTCACTTGCATTCTAATTACAGTCCATTTTTTATTTTTCTTAATTAATTTTTATATTAATATTATTTTGCGGTCAACTTTGTGGTCAACTTTTCCACTTCCACTTCCACATTACCATCCAAACACCGGAAAAGACATAACATTTTCCCAACTACACTTCCCAACAACATCCAAACACCGAAAAACTTACTAACCAATTCTCTAGTTCCAAAGGGAACTATTATCACTTCCTCACTTCCTTACTTCCTCACTTCCACCCTAACCAAACAGGCTCTAAGAGGTACTATTGTCTTACTTATAACCATGTGTTTAGCTTTGCTTTCTATGCTAAGAGAACCTAGTTTCTATGCGTTAGCGATACAAACAAGCCAGAGAAGAGTGAATGTTAGCTCTGCTCTCTCTTTCCCTCTCAGTTGTCTTCTAACAGTGATGATGCAGAACAACAGACTAGTAATATTATGTTGCCATAATATTGTGCTACCATGATAGCTGCTTCAAATATAACATGAAACTAGGACACAGCTGAAAGGCCTAACCCATGATTTGGAAAGTTAAAATATAACAATATAACTAATAGCTTGAGTCATATACGTAATCTATATTTGGAAATATGTATGCCTAAACGAAACTTGGAATGGAGGAAAAGAGTAGAAGTCTTGTTAATTGTGAGCAGAAATCTCACCACGATCATGAATTCTTGTGAATTGTGATTAATTTATCAGGAGCCATCTTGATTTATGTGTTTTAATTCCTCATAGAAGTGTTTGTGATTATGATTGTTTTTAAATCAAATAGGGGAAATATTAAAATAACTGCAAACCATATGCTATTTTCGACGCTCATGATAAAAGTCACGGAAATATTAAACATAATGTTCATGATAAAGTCACAGAAATATTAAACATAATGTCCATGATGCCAAATATGTCAAGTTCATCTACTCCTAAGATTCTATTCAACCTTTTATTCATTTCAGAAAACGTTTTATGCTGTGCCATTTTCTGTGTAATAGAGGTCGTGGAGGGTATATACTGGATCCAGTTATTGAGGTTATTCTATATATAGAAGTTTGTGAGTTGTCACTTGTTAGCACAACCTAGAAACAAGATCATATGGAGTTTCACATTGAAGAGAGTTCTTGTTTGGGTATCACATGTCTTTGACAGCAGTTGCCAATCTGGTCTTATGTTACTAGGTCTTAGTGAAAAGTCATTTTCAAACCTCTTGAAATGTAAATTTGAGTTTTTGTGTGTGAACATAATGTTCAACAGAACTATTACTTGGTGTATGCTTCATTACTTTTCCACAATCTCTCTCATAGAACGACTGAAAGGTTATAAATTTTCATACTTTTATTTATTATCTTCTAGGTGATTATGTTTCAGCTTTGGGATAAGTTCTGATCACCAATTTTAGCGAAAGTTATCAATGTACTCACTATTTTCTCATTTTCCTGCTGAGTATGGCTTTCATTATATTTTTCTCTTGTGCTTTTTTCTAGCCATGGACATTTGATCTTCCTTTTCTCATGCTTTGTTTTCAGATACCAACTGAATCTCAAGAAGACCAAGGCTGAGGAGTATCCTGCAAAAAAAGCCGTGGGAGGCCCGACTCAGCAGCTTGCTGTCCTTCTGAACAACTCCTATAATGCTGAAGATTTCACTGATGGTGTGAGACCAATTTCAAGGTCTCTTGTTGGGGGGAGTACTAATATCTGTAAAATTAGAACAATGGAATTCATGCGTAATGACTGCAATCAAGGTTGGTTGTGCTTCATGAGACATAAAACATTGTCAAATACTCTTTATATCTGACAATTTTATTTCCTCCTGACTTGAATTCTTTTCATCTAGCCATTAAGCGCCGCTTGGTTATGGCGGAGAAGCCCTTTGATGGTATAGTGCTAATGCAATATGGGGATGTTGATGGCTCTAAGTTTCCTAACACGCATGATTGCCTGCTGACATTGCCCACTACAGTGAGTCCGTGTCACTAATATTTTTACATCATGTTTTGTTGCATGAGAAAAGAAACATAGAACAAATTGCGATCTTTTCCTTGTCATTCTCGCATAACGCCCTCTATTACTAATATCTTCAATTGGAGACTACTGTGCCACAAAAGGCAAACTCTCCAGCGAACCTTGCAATCTTTCCTCTTCATCTGGCTCTTTACTAGTCTGGTGGATTTTTTGTCACCAGTAGGGTGCAACTCTCTCAAGCCAATTTTTTTTTTTTTTCTAGGCTTTTTTGTCTGCCTGTAACTGGCTCAAGTATGAGCAGTCTTCTTACCTATAACTGGCTTTGTTATCTCAGCTCCTTTGGAGTTGTGCTCATAGACCGTTTTGTTCTGGGATAACTCTCTCATGGACATTCGCGTGTGTGTGCACACATGTATAATTAGAGGTCTGGTTGACAACTAGTTATTAGAAATTGGTCATCCTTGCTTGGAGCCTCCTTTTGCATTGTGCTCATAGATGACTTTTAGCTGGGAAATGCTTGTACAATGATGTTGGCAGGTTTTGAGTGGAAAATTCTGACGGCTTGTAGTTAAGGATTTCTTTCTTGATTTTAATTACCAAGGCATTGTGTTGTCCTTGCTTTCCTTGGGACTAAATATAGAATGGGCACCTTGCTTTCCTTGGGAATAAATATAGAATTAGGGATATGTGTGTTTCTTTTCATAATCTAATCATTAATTTTATATCTTTTATCAGAATCACGCTGATCTGCTGGCTGCTCAGTTTTGCACACTGGTAAGCATCTGTTTCCAACTTCAATCCCTTCCGTCACTTAACATCTAAATTGTTAACTTTCTTTAATTTTTATTCAAAACCACATTTTACATCTTATTTATTCGTCAGATGGCAAAAGATGGGTACCAAAACATGATGATCAAGTCCAAACTTTAGCAAATCACTTTGGTTCAGCTCCCAGCGTCCTAACAATGGTAGGAATTGCATCAGATGACGCTGCACCAGAAATAAAACAAGAAGCAGCTCCAAGTCCATTATCAAATATATCGAACCAAACTGGTAATATTGGTATGGGCTCCCCAAATCCCTCCCAGAATCTCTCAAACAACAGTTCACGGATGCTAGCCTCAGGAAGTAACAACCCGGCCTTACCAATATCCCAAGGCTATTTTCCAGGTGCTGGCATGTCTCCAAGGGCCCAACAGCTTGACCAACCTTTACTTCAGCAACAACAACAGCAACAACAACAACAGATTCAGCAGCAGCAGCAGCAACATATGCAGCAGCAGCAGATGCAGCAGCAGCAGCAGCAGCAGCAGCAGCTCTCACTCCCTCAGATTCAGAGATCATCTTCCATGCTCTCACAAAATCCTCTCTCTCAGATAATGGGGCAGAACTCAAACCTACAGATGAATGCCAATCCAATGATTGCAAACAAGTCTGCAACTCACCTACAGCTACAGATGTTGCAGCAGCAGCAACAGCAGCAGAATCCGATGCAGAGGAAAGTAATGATGGGTCTCAGTGCAGCCATGGGAAATATGGGCAACAACAACATGGTTGGCCTTGGTGGTCTTGGCAACATCATGGGAGTGGGGGACTTCGGCCCATGTCAGGCTTGAGCGGGATCAGGCCCAATCAGATGAACCTGGGCTCAATGTCCAACTTTGGCACTGGAATTCGACCTGGCACACTGTCACCTGACCAAGCTGCTGCTGCAATGGCTCAGAAAATAAAGCAGGCGCAGCAAAACAGTTAGCTGCTGGCATGGGTGGCATGTATGGTGGTCAGGCTGGGATGGTTGGCGGCATACCTAGCTCCGCTGGCCTGTCTATGCTCGGCCATGCCATGAACCGAGCAAATATGAGTCAATTGCAGCGCAGCGGGATGGCATCCATGGCCCCACCCAAGATTCCTGGTACAAACCTTTACCAACAACAGCAGCACTTGCAGCTTCAACAGCAGCAGCAACAACAACAGCCTCAATTACAGCAGCAGCAGCAGCAGTCTCATGTGGGTTCCCCATCAATCGTGACGCAGCAGCAGCAAATGAGTCAGCAGACTGCGATGAGCCCCCAGTTGAGCTCGGGTGCTTTACAACAGCAGATGAATAACAATGTTGGGGGGAATGCAGGAGGAGCTGGGCCGGCTAGCCCACAGCTGAGCTCGCAGACGCATGGGTCAGTTGGGAGCATTACAAGCTCACCCATGGACCAGCTTCAGGGTGCAAATAAGGGTGGCGGTGTATGATTAAATTATTTGTTCGTTTGGTTGGATGTTTTGTACCTTACATAAAGGGAAGAAGGAAGGAGCTAATGAGTTTAATAATGAAATCAATCTTGTATGTGAGAGGGTTGGGGGGTTCTGATTTAGATTTAATTTTTTTGTTGGCATAATTGATGGCTGTGATGTAAATAACATGGGACTTTTAATTACTTCTGTTTATATTGTATGAATAATGTGATTCTTTTGGGGTTTAATTATGCATCTATTTGTTGATTGCGAGCAGAACCTTTTGTAACTTGGTTCATACCATTAAAAGGTGATTTTTTTTTTTTTGGGGGCTATCATTTTAGTAATTATCCGGTTATTATTTCAAAATTTAGATTCAAATTTTATAGAAACGAGAATGTTGCAGTAGGTGGAGAATTTTGTGAAGGGGACATTATGAATGGTTCCAGAGCTAGCCAGATGAAATGACTGATTATTGTGCAGTTTTTTATAATATAATATGGTTATTGGAAGGAAAAAAGAGCAAAAAATGAGAAATCTAAAATCTTACTCTTGCTGTGAATCAAATCATCAATGAGTGAGTCACAAAGAGAGCTTGTGAGAGTGAGAACCACTAGGGTTAAGAGTATGCCAACACCACGAGATTTCTAATGCAGTATATCCTTCTTTTAGTTCATGTCAATCAAATAGAAAGCATAGGAATTAGTTAGACTTCGTTATTCATTTAAATTTGCATATTGTTTGTTTGAGCAATCTGTATGTATTTTTTCAAACATATATGGTGGATATATATTATAACAAGTTAAGAACTACTGTCAAATTAATTCTTATTGCACTTTCGCGGGGTATAATTTTTTCAATCCACAAACAAACCAAAACAATAGAGGGGATAGGATTCACCCAATACCATATTGTATTGAAACAGATATTAATCGTGATGCTAAGCTCCATCTCATACTCATTAACAAGGCCATGAAGAGCTGGTACCTATGATCCATATTGAGATGCCAATTGAAATATTTATAACTTGCACAAGCTCCGCATCACATATACATGACTCCTACTTGGTCTTCAGCACAAAAAGAAGAAGAAGAAACAGGTGTAAGTTTAAAAAACAAACATCAGTAGAGACCCTATGTTTCTGACACCACCATATTCATAAATTAAGGCATGCAAGCCGTCTCTAAGTCTCAGTCTCATGCTCATACAACGATTGAAAGGCAGCAGAGATTGCAGAGAGGATCTCAGCCAGTCAGTTATAGTTTAGACATGACTTTTGGAGACGTCCTTCTCCCAATGGTGCAGCCAGTAAAGGCCATGGCGAACACCAACTTCTTGTTGAGCATTTCAATGACTTTTCTCACTCCTTTCTCTCCGTTTGCTGCCAGGCCAAAGATAACGGGTCGTCCAACCTGTGTTACAAGAGAGCGCACAGTGAGAACAATTTCAGACACCCAAATTTAGTCGAACATCGGTCAATATAGCCAATGAAAGCTATGAAAATGAAGTAGAATGCTCTCATAAACACAAGCAGGCCTGAGACACTACAGAATGAAAATTTAATAGAAAATGAGGATGGTTCAAATAATTTTTTGACCCAATGCTCATGAATAATGCAAAACATATTACCATTACAGCTGTTGCACCAAGGGCCAAGGCCTTGAAAATGTTGGTTCCACCAAGGAATTCCTTCATAAAGTTGAACGGGAATTGCTCCTGAAACAGCTTCGACTACCTGAGGCCAAATATATGTTGACCAATCTCAGTAGAACATATACATCGACTAACTTTCTGAACTTGAGAAATTGTAAGCAAAAGACACTGGAAGACTGCAAAATTCATATTGCTCAGAAAGGAACACTAAAATTTATTAAAAAGAAAAGCTCAGAAAGAATAATATGATTGAATACGATTATTCCTGAAACACCCGCTTCTACTGCCTTTCGAGCTGTTCATTTGTTTAACATCACAGCAAGCAATGCACAATTTTAATTTTTCTATAGTGAATGAAACACTAGTGATTATACCACACATTAATGTTGGATATTTTAGAAATCTATTTTCTAAAATTAAATATGCAATTAAAACTAGCATTGAAAAAACTCTTAGACATGAATTATTTATTATAAAATATTTTCAAAATAATAAATTAAGAAAGAAAAAGTTGGCTTAGGATAAGTAGTCGTGAAACACTTCCTTAGAAGACAATAGGCTCGTCTATTTGTCCAGACGTTGAAATGGTCCCATCCTCTAGCGGTAAAAACCTCCCCCGGGAAATTATCAGCATCTGCTCTTGGATGGGAGAGCCGACCTCTGCTCAGGTGAAGAAGTTGTTGCCCAAAGAATACAAGAAAAGAAAAAAATTAATTTAAAATTGAAGTCTACTCTTAAGGAGCAAGCTCACAGAATTTTAAAGAGGGAGATAAGAGAGTTCTTCTTCTTGTGTTGAGAATAAAGGAGTAAAGCTTCTTTTATAGGCTCAAGACACCCCCTTAATAAATCACGAAATAAATAAAAAATTAAACACAAATTAATACAATGAAAACAGTAAATAAATTCAGATTTTAAACCAAAATAATAATTGAAATTTAAAAGCACTCTTAATTGGGTGATTAACCCATTAAGAGCGAAACATGCACATCATGAATGAAAAGGTATTTTCATGTAACTTGATTTAGAATAAAACATAATTTTTAAAATTTGCAACAATCTCCCCAACATCAAGTTAGGGGTGGCAATTGGGTCGGGTCGGGTCGACCCGACCCAATTACTGCTCGACCCATATAATAATCGGGTCGGGTCGACCCGACCCGTTTATTATATGGGTCAAAAATTCAGACCCAGACCCGACCCAGACTTAATCGGGTCGACCCGACCCGACCCATTTGACCCTATTATTAAGCCTTAAATACAATTTCTTTACGCTATTTTACTAAATTGTTTGGTGATATGGTTGGTCATCACACTAAACTCATACACTAGAGGTCATATGTTTGAAATTGGGCTCACACATATTTTTTGACAATTTAATTTAGGTCAAGGAGAGGAGGCGGTGGCGGCGGTGGAGGAGATCGAAGGGGAGGAGGCCGAGGAGGAGAGAGAATAATTGGGTCTGGCGGGTCAAGTGGGTCTGGCGGGTTCGGGTCGACCCGACCCATTTAATAATCGGGTCAGATGGGTCGACCCGATTACGACCCAAACCCAATTAGCCCAAACCCATACCCGCTAACTCCGGGTCGGGTCGGGTCGGGTCTAGCGGGTCGCGACCCGTCTGCCACCCATACATCAAGTTTCAGGGAAGATAAAATTATACACTAATTATAAAACACAAATCATAAACAAAACAAGAATAAAAGTTTGGTAACATCATACTGTGGATTCAGCGTTGATAGTTTGCGGCCTTAAATCTACACTTCGTGAATTTTATCGCCACTTGAGAGACATAATGAACTATGTCTTGAATTAGGTCTCTTTAACCAGATATTGATAAAAAATAACACAATAAGTCTCCATCTATTGAGCGAGCGGGTTGAGCGTTAATGACCATGCTCAGAATAACCGACTCATGAGAGTTTCTAGGGGTCAGTCCTGCCCCCTAACCGCGACCTTCACGGTTCTTTTCACACAGGTAAGTCCTCTAAGGGTAGTACAGCTGGACCTTATACCCTCCACAATATATACGTCGGACTTATTAAGAGTTTAACTCAATCTTACCTACCTGCATGATAAGAGCATCATCACCATAGAGAAGAGGCAGTAGCAACTACGCTACGTATAGGATATAAACATATCCGAGTCGATGCTCCACACGAGTTTCACTAGTGCGGCTTGTTTCTGCCACATTGAACCTCTTTTATGTAATTAGCTCCCAATCAAGTAGGTTAGGTTCTCGCTATCAGTGAACTCTGTTATGGGCTTAACCTCATTTCCCTCAATGACTCTAGAACTATATTCCTATAAAGTTCCTTTATTAAGATGGACTTTATACTGTTCAAGATCAGACTTAAGCTTAACAGCTTTATATTTTCAGATGGTGATAGTAAGAAGTTAACTCTTCACAACCACATACTTATAAATCTTGACACCGTTTATCAAAGTGGACCTATAGAGCCCTGAGTGACATTGTATATATCTTAAGAGCTTTTAAGTTTAATGCAATAATAATCTATTATTTTACGTGGGTCCCTATTGGGGTGAAATACAACAAGTATGAAATATTATTTTATCAAAATAATAATTTTAATTCATGTAAATAACTGATCAAACTAGTCAATACTGAACTCATAAAATTTCTAGTATGTTATGAACTGAATATATCTTGAGAGAAAATTCTTTATCATCTATTCTACTCACTTTATTAGAAAACAATAATAATGTCAAAGATTGAATTTTATATCCCATAAAATGGTTGCAAATTGGTTCCTTGTCAGATAGCAAATCATCATAATTTACCTCACCATTTATTTCCTTAATAGTCTATGAATCTTTATCTTTGGACACATCATTGTCTCAATCTAGTGATAAGAATATAGAGTTTCATTTTTTTCTATACATGCAACTAATTCATGTTTTAACAAATAATTATAGTTCTTTAGCTTTGAAAATTGTAAGTAATCATTATGATATTTGAGAATATTATACGGTGATAAACATATGTAAATTTCATTTTTCATGGCTCAAAATCCAAAGTGATATATATATATATATATATATATATATATATATATATATATATATATATATATATATATATATATATATATATATATATATATGAGAGAAATGTAAATCAGCTGACACAGGAGGCAACTCCCTCCTATGTCGCACTCAAAAACCAATTTTCCGAGTGAATTTTCAAGATCCGACCGCACATTATCATCTTCATATTCTAAGATATACACATATAAAAAATCAAGTGATTTGAAGTTTGTTTACTCCATTTTCTTTGGGTTCAAACATTAACGATTTTTTAACAATAGAACAAAATGGAACGATTAGATCAATAAGTAAACGAACTTCAAATCACATAATTTTTATATATGTATATCTTCGAATATGAAGATGATAATGTGCGGTCGGATCTTGAAAATTCACTCGAAAAATATGATTTTTGAGTGCGACATAGGAGGGAGTTGCCTCCTGTGTCAGCTGATTTACATTTCTCTCTCTCTCTCTCTCTCTTATATATATATATATATATATATATATATATATATATATATATATAATTGAATACATAAAAAGTATTTATGTAGTAAGGTCACTACAATAGTCAGGAATCACTTTAGATTAAGTAAATTGTGACTAAAAGAAAAAAATTTAGTAAACTACACTAACAATTATATAAAATTTATAGTTTGCATAAATGGAGATATGTTTTGAAAACAGAATAAAAATTAAAGATTGATAGTGAAGATAGATATAGTTTATATAAATTTATAAAATTTAGATAGATGAATTACCGACGAAAATTATTTAATAATAGTATTTCAATTGATTTATCAAATAATTTTCTTTGTAATAAATAAAATTTTTGTTGATGTGTAAATAATTCATGTTTTCAATATAGCTCCGAGAAATACTAATTTTTTTAAAATAAATATAGTTTAAAAGAAAATAAAATTTTCTTAGAGTAATTGCAAATTATATGCCTCGGAGAGTATCCTAACTCTAAGAATATATTTAATAGTTTTAAATAATTCACAGATATATCTCTAAATATAAACTTATCATTTGATTTGCAATAGTCAAAATCCGCACGCACGATGACTAAAATCAAATTCTGCATACTGACATAATATACACAGTGATAATATCTTGTTCATTGGCTAACCCACATAATGATAATTGAATAATCTCATACACTAAACAGTGAGATTAAAGAAGGGATATGTGATAACTCGAATTATTTTATTCCATTATAATTCATATGATTTTATTGCATATGTCAGAATTTTTAAGAGTTGGCATAAGGCAATCAAAATTTCTTTATAATCTCAATTAGGATAATTTAGCAATTCAGATACATAATAAAAATTTTAGGACTAGATTTTTCTTTTTAAGTTGATTCTCAATTCTTAATTGTACTAAGTCAATTGTTAGGTTAGTTAAATCTCAATTTTACCCGTCCAATTGATCAGGTCGGCGTAACTCAGGTGGGAGGTTTTCCACTCTTGGCGTTCCTTAATTAAAGAATCATGTTGAGTATCATTCCTTAGTTAGTCACTAATCGTACAGAATTTTGGAAAAATGATTTACCCTTCAATTTTCTTGTCTTATTGAGTTAGAGATCCTTACGTGTCAACTTCTATTCCAGCTGCATGTAGTGTATACAAATGATGTGTATTTGCTATAAGATGAAATCATAAGAGGAATCAACTATTTTATCATACGTTCATAAAGTTATAAATGAAATTAACTCATACCTCTTGAGTGGATGAGAAATTTATCAAGATTGTAAAATTTGAATAAATGTACAGTTAGATACAACATACCTGATTGGAGAATATATTATTTCTTGTTGAAGTCTAATCATATTTATCCTTTCATAAAATTCTATAAAGAAATTTCAGAACACTTGTGAGTCAAATTTGAATATTATCATGTGTGAATCTCGTTACATCTATATAGATGTATACAATTGATGATAAACAAAATAATCTGCTCTTTCTTGAAGGAGTATAAACATTCTCACTAATATGTAGGATAGTTAAATGATGGATTTTATATATGGTTGTTAGAGCAGTAAAATATAAATTTGTTCCTAAATATAAAACAAGTATTTAAAGCAACTGTTTAAAATTTCGGGAAATATTGATTTACCTATTGTCTTCTAGATTATTGGATATTTAAAAATCTATTTCTTAAAATTAAATATGCAATTAAAACTAGCATTGAAAAACTCCTAGACATGAATTATTATTATAAAATATTTTCAAAATAATAAATTAAGAAAGAAAAAGCTGGCCTGAGGTAAGCAGTCGTGAAACACTGCCTTAAAAGACAATAGGCTCGTCTCCTTTTCCAGACATTGAATCGGTCCCATTCTCTAGCGGTAAAAGCTTCCCCCGGTAAATCGCCAACACCTACCCTTGGACGGGAGAGCAGGCCTCTGCTCAGATGAAGAAGTTGTTGCCCAAAGAATATAAGGAAAGAAAAAAAAAATAATTTAAAATTTAAATCTTTTCACAAGGAGCAACCTCATAGAATTTTAGAGAGGGAGAAAAGAGAGCTCTTCTTCTTGTGTTGAGAATGAAGGAATAAAGCTCCTTTTATAGAATCAAGACACCCCTTAATAAATCATGAAATAAATGAAAAAGTAAACACAAATTAAAACAATGAAAACGGTCAGAAATAAATTCAGATTTTAAACCAAAATAATAATTGAAAGTTAAAAACACTCTTAATTGGGTGATTAGCCCATTAAGAGAGAAACACGCACAAGCATGTTTAATGAAAAGGTATTTTCATGAAACTTGATTTTAAAATAAAACATAATTTATTAAAATTTGCAACAATTAAATGAGGAGAACCCAGCAAAATTACCATCTTCTGCTGTGAGCACGCCTTTAAGCAGAATCGGTAAGGTTGTAATCGATTTTAGCCCTTGTATGTCCTGCCATAATTTGAGCTTTAGGTGCTTCCAAATGCCATTGACCATTTAAGCAGAAACCCAATTAAACAGACAGATGACATAATTGATTTCAAAACCAACCATAAGTTTTCGTTATTCAACTGGATGAAGGCTTCTAACACGATCCTCAAAATCGGTTATTAAACAAAAAAAAAAGAGGAAGAGGAAACATGTATCTATCGATCCGATATTGATTTAAATGCATGTATTGTTCCTGACTGCAAAAATTTCAAAACTCTAAATTACGTTTGTGGAGACTTTGTTGGATAAAGGAAAAGTGTGACTCTGAAACCACACACATAGATTAGCCTCAGATTGCCAAAACATTTGGAGTATCATAATAGAAGTTTAACTCTTCTGAAACATTCCTATGCTTAGAATCACCAATTTATTGGTTCTCTTAGAATAAAATACATGGGTAAAGGGGCTTCTTGGTTCATACCTTCCAGCTCAAAGAATCATCGAAAGTTTGAGATGCAAATGCTTCTATCATTGTGTTAAAAGGAAAATTGTGATACCGTAACCATCTTACGCTGGAAGTGGAGAACTTATATGATTGCCCAAAATAAGTGATCTACAAGTCATATGATTTTCACATAATGTGAGAAGAAATCAGAATAAGCATTCATCTTGAGGGTTTTAGTTAGGGATCCTTCCTTCTCTCCTTCCTGCACTCTAGTCAACAGTAGAAGTCATTCACTTATGACAAAGCCTTCTATTAACATGCAGAGTGCAGTTTTGCATAAGAGACAGGAAATGGTTCAGTAATGAGATATTCTTAAATGACCATGTACATCTTTATGATTGTAGGCTTGCAGCCTTCCTATGTTAAAATGGAGACACATCATTTGCAGTCATGCAATCAGGTAAGCTCAGTAACAGTGGGGATCAATACAAAGACCTTCATATAATAGCATTCAACGCATACACAACGAGTGCTTCATAGAAAATAGAGTACCAAAGGTACGTTTTGCACTCACGGAATTAATTTCAACTGATAAATCTTCATAGTTCAGCAATTTTGGTACGATCATCCTGCATAATGATCATTGTAAAGCATTACTTATCAAACTAACGTCCAAACTGTCTGAATGAAGTTTTTGATATTCAGTATGTATGTATGTATGGGAAAAGTAGAATTTATGACACATTATACCACACACCTGAAACTTGTTTTCTAGATGATAATTTCATGGAAATAAGCACACCCCATCCAACGCACATTATAAATCTTCAAAAGGATTTTGATGCATAACACCTACTTGTTTTTTATGTCTGTTTCTCTTCGACCTAGCCGAGGCATATGAACTGTAAGAACAATAGCCTTGTATCCACTTTTCTTAGCTCTCTTGACTACTCTTTCTGAGACCACAATTCCTTAGGCCTGAAAACCAGTGTCTGCCTTTTTACTTAAGTTTGCTCGGAAACTAAAACTAGCTATCCTCGGGATTGCAATAACCTTTACCATGATTCTCCTGTTGCCATGTATGTAGACAACTTGCGGAGTACTAGAGGGTTTCAGTACATCAACTTTCAGCATTTAGTTGGTAACCTCTTAGTAAAGAATCTTCCATAGTTCTTCGATTTATTTATCAGTTTATATTCCTTTCTGCACATACATGTAGAATGATCACAGACTGTATAACAGTGATATTATCAATTGAACTGCCTGTATACAGGGCTGTTAGCACTTTGAAAGATCCATTGCTTTGAGAAAAACACAGACTTCCTACTTGTTTTCAATGCAAAGTTATCTATTGTCGACATAAAAGTTTAAGAGGATAAGGAGACAATTTTACTTGTTTTTAGTGTCTGCTTCCTGCCGACCTAGCCTCGGAGCATCAGCTATCAGAATAATAGCCTTGTACCCATTGCTCTCAGCTCTTTTAACCAACACCGCCAGAATATCTCGCCTTTTGTATACCTATCAAAATTTCAATTAACCGTGTATGAAAACTGAAAAAAGAAAAAAACTAAACAAGCAGCCTTGATCAGAGGCTAGAATCATTTATGTGGGCAATATGTAATACTTGAAAATAGAACATACATATAACTGATAAAAGCGAATGGCACTGCAGCTTGAAGCCACTTCCTGAATAGTGCAGTTAGAAGAAAAATATAGCGCCTGAAAACATATGAACGGTCTATAACATCTAAGGAAGTAACAAAATTTTGTTCATTATCGTATTACAGGCTGCTGCTACTTTTGCTGTTGCCACTTCTCCCATTTAAAAAAGAAGCTTTCAATCAGAAATCAGGTCCACATTTTAACTCCTATCCCGTATATCTAACATGGATCAAGACCTTCCGGGTTACTAACTTGGGCATTCCAGTAGGGGATAATTATAGGTGTACCCGGAAAGGTTATCGACATATCTATGTTTCTTACATCTACAAGGACCCTTGGTTGTAACCTGAGGAACCATGCTAAAGTTTGGTCAGTAGTTTTAAAACTGTCAACACATACTAATAAGTGAAGCAGGCATTATATGATATTTAAATGCTTTGATGTTCTCCCTCAAGATAAATCAATCCTCAGCTCCTCCTGCAAAGTAATCATAGTACATCTTTGGAAGAGCTTGTCCGGCGAGTTCTTGAAATTCACTCACAAAAACTGGATCACACCCCATGTTTTCCTGCATAAATTATCGAGGGTGAATAAAAGATATGTGCACATGTTCATCCTGAAGACATAGCATAGGTAAGAAATATAAAAGTAGTTAGTTTGCTCAAGTCCACACAAGAAATGGGGCTATCTGCACGATTAACACAAAGATCCATTCACTTAACAATTTATTGCATTTCTAACAAATTAATACCACTTACTAATAATCTTATAAAAGAATATGATAAATAAGGGAAAAGGATTTCAATCTAGCCTCTAAGAAACCTCAAAAACTGAAAAAATAAAAGGTTACTAAGTTCTTCTGAACAAGGACCCATAAGAAAGGTGAAAAATAAGCCTTGAACCAATTTCACCATATGCAGCATGGTCACCCAATCTAATCAATATACATTACGTATCTATGTTGGAAGGGCCCCAAAGTTCAAACCTCCCACCGCTGGTCTCTAGAGAGAATGGCAACGATTACCTGATAACAGTATTCAAAAGTTTCCCAAGTGCACAATACATATATACAGTGTTCTAACAATTGAATTTCCAAAGAGCAAGGTAAAGGCACATGGTAAACCAAACTAAAGGTGTAGTACCACCCAAAACAAAGAACACCATAACATATCCATAAGTTACTAAATATAGCCGATATTCTTAAACTTTTTATCAATCAGCTTAAGCTTCAGAGCTTGTCAGTTAAAAGAACTTTCAAAAATTGAATCTACAAACTGGACTACATCATATTCAAGCATAAAAGATAAAAATGTTTATCATCTCACCATATAAACTAGACATTAGATACAATCCTTAGTGGTGATCACAAATTTTTTCTTCAAATGTCACCAGAATATTGTGAATTTGGAGATGCCCCCACGACTGGATTGACTGGAGCGGCACAGCGAAAACAAACCACATGATCAATTAAGGCAACGCGAAGAAGATAAGAAGAAGATATTTCAAAGTATATAGAAAGCCAACACACAATATAATGTGATTTCACCGATCAAACAGATCGTGTGTACATACGGGAGAAGAGGAGAAACTTTATTAAAATTTTGAGAAGTACAATAAGAATTATTTATACCTCACGCTGAGAAGATTATAAACCCTTTAATGACCGTTAGGAGCAGGAATCCTTGTGGCTAAGCTTCTCTCATGAATCTCTTACCTAGGTGAATTACACTCTTATGGAATTACAAATTTATTGGATTACATTGAAGGTCACCCCTAAAGGGTTATTTATAAACTATAGAACTCTCCTAATTCTAAACAAATTTCATTAATACAAACAATCACCGCCTCAATAAAATAACCCGAATCCAACTCGAATATAGAAATAGATCTAAAAAAGAAAACTGTCAGACCCGACATTAGTTAACTAGGTCAGGGTATTAGTCGACTAATACCATGTAATTAGTCGATTAGGTCCAAACACTAGTCGACTACTCTGATAAAATTTAAGAATCCCAAATCTCTGTTGGCCAACTTAGTCGACTATACAATGTATTAGTCTACTAATTTATGTGATTAGTTAACTATACCTAGTATTAGTCAACTGGTAATGTGCACAGCTATTTGTGCATGTCCGTTCTTTGATCTTTAAAGTTTCGTCTACCTTCACAACATATTCTAGTCACAAATCCTAATAATCTCCCGCTTGACTCGAATACATCCAAGTCCGAGAATATTCACTATGTTTCATGTGCTCGCATCCATGCACAATTGAACAAAAGTTGATTTCATCTCCATCTCACTCCCTCTTCTTCATAACCTCCTCACGGGGTTCACAACTTGATCAGGTCGAATAAGTTCAGGCCCAAGCTGAACTTTATCACCAAATGATCTCCTTGATCCACATAAGATTTATGAGAATTTGCTCCGCCATAGAAGTAACAATCTAGACTTTCTTGTTGTGTGTCTAGTCCCAGTCTCTCTTTAGGGTACAACTGAACATCCGAGCTCGAAACCATCGTAGTCTCCAATTGTTCCACAACCCTTCCTTTGGAAGTCGAGGATAACTGCAATCCACCAACTGTAACTTTTAAATTTCACAATATATACACATTGCCGACACGTTTGACCTGAAATTTCACATGGGCCTCTTTGGAAATTTTCATAAGATCAATTTCAGAATTGAAACTGAATCCTTTCTCTTGTAGGACTTCAAGAGAAATGAGATTATAACTTGAATGGGAACATGACAGACACATTGAAAAGTAATGATGCATCCATCATGAGAATAAAACTGAATTGTTCCTTCACCAATCATCTTTCTTGTAGCAGAATTTCTCATGAAGACTTCTCCCCTTGAACCGAAGTGTATGAGGAGAACATCTACTTATTGGAACTGATTTGCTGTAAACATCATCTGCCAACTGATTGGCTTATAATAGATAGAGCGTCACACTTATCTTCATCTTTCCAATCAAATCAGTGACATTAGCATCTGATTGTTTCTTTTTTTGAAGCCAATAATCAGCTTTAATGTGCCCCTTCTTGTGACAATAGTTGCACGTTAAATTCCTATGTCTTGAGTTACCCGCAAAATTTTCATTATTACTCTTTTTTTTTGAATAATGAAATTGCCCGAATCATCATGATGAAACCCACCCGTCAACTGGGTGTCAATTTTATTCTTGTTGAGCAAATGCTCTTTGATCTCATTGATCTTGATTGCTGACTTGCCTCCATATATGATAGCTTCTATAAATCTCTTATATGAAGAAGGTAAAGAATACAGTAATAGAAGTGCTTGATGCTTATCTTCTATATTAACCTCTATCTTATCTAGATCACTGATAATAGAGACAACTTCTACAATGTGAGACTTGATAGGTGTACCTTCATGCATGCGGAGAAGAAAGAGACGTTGCATCAGAATCAACCAATTTGCCAATGACTTCTTCAAATAGTGGTAGCTCCAACAACGAGAATGCTGTTTTCTTTATGAAAAACTCATCCAACACTTCGTCCGCCAAGTAAAGGTGAATATCCATCAAAGTTTTCTCATTTAACTCCTTCCAAGTTTCTTTCTTCATGTCTTGAGACTTTTTCTCCCTCCCGAGTAGTGCTTTCTTCAACCCGCTCTGAGTAAGGATGACGTTCATTCTAATCTGCTATCTGCTGAAATTGATGACACCATTAAACTTCAAAATATCAAACTTGATCGTAGACATCTTCAAGTTGACCTTTCTCTGATATCAATTGTTGTGAATTCAGAGATACCTCCATGACCGGATCGACTGGGGCGGCGCAGTAAAAACAAATCACATGATCTACTAAGGCAACAAAAAAAAAAGAAGAAAAAGATATTCAAAGTAGATAGAAAGTCAACACACAACATAACGTGGTTCCATCGATCAAACAGATCGTGTGTACGTCCACAGGAGAAGGGGAGAAACTTTATTAAAACTTTAGAGGAGTACAATAAGAATTACTTACACCTCATGTTAAGAAGATTACAAGCCCTTCGATGGCCTCCAAGAACAGCAAACCCTTGTGGTTAAGCTTCTCTAACGAATCTCATCTAGATGAATTACACCTTTATGGAATTACAAATTAATTGGATTACATTGAAGGTCACCCCCAAGGGATTATTTATAGACCATAAAACTATCCTAATTTTAAACAAACTTCATCAATATGAATAATCACCGCCTTAAAATAAAAGAAACCCGAATTCAACTTGAATCTGAAAATAAATCCAGAAAAAGAAATTGTCAGAACCGACGTTAGTCGACTAGGCCAGAGTGTTAGTCGACTAATACCATATGATTAGTCGACTAGGCTCAAATACTAATCGACTACTTTGACATAATGTGAGAACCCTAACTCTCTGTTGACCAAATTAGTTGACTATACAATATATTAGTCGACTAATCCATGTGATTAGTCGACTATATCCAATATTAGTCGACTGATAATGTGCACAGCTCCTTGTGCATGTCCGTTCTTTGATCTCTGAAGTTTCGTCTATCTTCACGACGTATTTCAGTCACAAATCTCTACACAGACAGTTCAACAAGACATGGGCTGATACTTCAACCCATATCATAATTTTCCACCCAAGATCCTTTGATAATAGCATGCTACAAGAAATATCAACTAAGAATGTTACATTTACTTTGATGTAAAGTACTCAATATATGAAGAACAAATTGATCAAATAGGCATCACCAAATTCTCATGAAAAGCTTTCTCCACTCCATAAATTTTGTGATTCAAAAAGATATGGGCCGATACATCAATATAAAAGATCTCACAGGTTTCTTTAATTTTTATTTCATTTAACTGAGATAACATACACAACAATTTCTACATGAAGTTCTAATTAAATGACAATAAAATAACTGGAAGAAAACCTATTATGAGAAATCTACCTTCGGAGGATGAGAGGAAAAAGTTCAAGCAGCGCACCGGTTGAAAGAAGAGAGAAGACAGTGAGAGTACACCAATCGTTAGAAAAGTTGTTTTGTACAATTAGACGCGGAGGCAGCCATTGGTCCATGTCACCAAAAATTCAGTAGAAGACAAAAAGTTTTTATCCTCTACTTAAAAGTTTAGAAGAACTCTTACCCAATTGCAGCAGCATATAACAATATGACCAATAAAATATATTGTTTTCTTAACAAAAGAAAGAATCCTTGCAAGTCTCCTAATATTTTTTTTTTTCCTTGTTCATTTCTAGAGAAGAATCTTTCCATGTGTAATTGTAGATTGCCGAATTCCTTAAAGAAAAAATAGCTAAAGATCTAAGGAACAAGATGTAATTATACAAGGTGCAAAAGGTGGTGGTATATGCCACATACAAAGAGGATTTTTGAGATAAAATTGCATTAATCAGCCAATAATATCCTGTCTTTCAGAAAAACAAATGCAATAGGTAATTTTCTCAAAACAGAAGCAACGGATAAACAATTCAATCCATGCAACAAAAAGAAAACTTAAATTTCTTAACTCTGCATCCAGCACACTCTCTGCAAAGTGAAGAACATTCATCAATTTCTGATCTGGAACAGACCTTTCATAGAGAAACAGAAGAATCTCTCCATAGATCACTGAAAAATTTCTTCCTCAAATACCAAAATACAATGGCCATACTCGATAGAAATTCTATATATGTACTCAATTTTGAAACCACGCCTCAAAGGCTAAACAATCCACATTAACGACAAAAAAATGATTTGAAGTTCACTCCATGACAAATCTCTACAAGCAAACTTTGTGAACAAAAGAAAAAGTCCGCAATGCATAAACAACCATAAGAGGAACTTCAAGCACATTTCACTTTGAGATACATATTTTACGCACATATAAAAGGAAATTGTAATTGCTTGAAATTTATAATCCAATATGCTTGACAAGGAAACACCTTTTCCTGGCATGCATGAAGTTCACCAAAATGGCACCAAAGTCGAGTGAATTATTATTATGGACTGGTCCCAACCAAAAGGTGGATCGACAAAATGGCTCATTGATCCAAGTCCAGCAAAAGAAATACTCTAGCTTCAGCAGAAGACATTTTGTCATTGTCGTCTACTATCGGTGCAAGTACCTGCAGTTCTCCCCATGATAGCAGTTACCTTCATTATAATACGGACACCACTGTCTTGGTTGTGCCTGGTTTTGCTGCCTTGGTGGGTTCCACATCCAGCGGTTTGAGCTTGATAGTGGTTGTCTGTCATGAAAGTTATGCAGGTGGCTTCTCTGGTGTGGTTGATGATACTGAGGATGATTACCATTGAAGTGTGTCTTTTGCAGACTTGACCAATGTGGTTGAGAAAGATGGTGAGTACCATGGTACTCATGTGGTCTTGGAACCAGGGCAGTCTTGTTGTTATGTTGTTCAGCAGGCATTGCCTTAGCATGACCAGTCCAAAGATGATCTTGAGGTTTTGGAATATTTTCCTTCTGAAGATGCTGCATCTTCTGTTGAATATTCTGTTGTTGAAGTACCGCTGTTTGAATTGCATTCATTGGAAAAGGTGGAATTACAATCTGCTGATGACGCTGTTGAATGACCCTGGTTGCCGTCTCCAGATGATGCTGTTGGTGCTGAACATTCTGCTGCTGAATGACCCTTGTTTCAATTGGTTTCACTGGCAACTGATAGTTACTGCTCTGTTGAAGAATAACATTATTTTCCTTCTCCTGATGCTGAAGTTGTTGCTGGGGCAGCATATCCTGTTGCTGAACAACCTTTGTTTGAGCCGGATTTGCTGCGTGTTGGCTGCTCTTGCGCTTCGTCCTGCAATTGGAACTAGCATCTTTATATCGTATGGTTTAGAAAAAAAATGAGATAGTGGATTGCAGGATGAGTCTCTCTCTTAGCCTAAATCTCCGGTTACAAGAGAGTTTATTAACAGCGATACCTTTTCGTGCCACCCATCTTCCTGGTTTCTCTCTCTTTGATCCTAGTCTCCCTTGAACAACGTGCAACAAATCCTCTAGAATGCTTCTCTTGCAGAACCTTTCTCCTTTCCTCTTCATCAGTCCATCTCTGTAGTTTAGGAAATAAAATTATTGCTCCAATCATCCTGTAGGGGAAGAAACTGAGCGAATGTAAGAGAGAGTAACCAGCTCTCTGAACTGACCTGCCTCATTGTCTTATGCCTGTATAGATTCCTTCCCTTAATTAGAAGGGGATGAAGCGATGGCAATGGTTTCTCCCCTGTACTCCATAGCACCTCTATCTTCACATGTTAAATATTGCAAATACATCAAATAAATTATTAATAAGCCCGATGAAATAATATAACAGGTAACAGTTCTTGCTCTTCTCTATGATGAGGTGAAAAAAGAATTTACTGTGAATGTATGTTGCTGCTTGGCTGCGCCATAGCTTTCCTTCACGATACGACCTGCAACTACCCTGGTACCACATGGGGGACCTGTGGCACTCCTCGATACAATGCTGAACCTAGAATGACAAGGAAAAACATGAGCAAAACTGCATCTTAAACTGCGGTTTCACAGTGTGTATGCACTGAAATCAAATCAGTAGAAAACTAGTATGGACTTATACTTGAGAAGGATTATCTTACATTTCATAAACTTTCTGTTCAAACATGACCACATCTCCAGTGCATGCATCGCCTACAAGCAGTAAAACTTATCTATCATTTTCCCTCAACAAATTATCTATCAGAGAGAAACAGGGAAACATAAACACAACCATAATCTATAAGTAATACAAAGTGCCTCTAATGTAAGTATGTGTCATGCATTTTATAAATGTTCTCCCTTGATATAAGAAAACTTGTATTGAACCGTGCACTAATGTATGTAGATAACTACTATTTAGTTGGCGGAGTTGATCATAATCAAATAACATTTGATTATACTTTGTTTTTTGCTGGAATCCTGAACTTGACACTTTTCAGATACAATATACCCTAAGCACTTCAGATATTCTTCGGGAGTATATCTCAAAGCTCGCATAGAGCATCAAGATTATTGTACATGGTTTGTGTTTGTGCCTTAGGTTGAAGGAGAATTGGAAAAGAATGGTACCTTTGCAATTAAATACAAAGCTAGAAATGGGGTATTTCTTCTGCCCACCACCATTTATGACCCTGAAGTTTACATAAAAGATAAAAAGGACATAATCAGTGAAGTGCAAGAAAGAGTAATGTTATTGTTCCTTAATTTGCTGCACTTGATCCCAAATTAATTTTTAAAGTGGATCTACTCAAGTAAACATACAAATCCAGTAACCAAAAGTGATTTATGTTGGTGCTGCTGCACAAATACATGCAAATATAAAGAAAGAATTATATACTCAAGGTGCTCTTTAATGCGGTCAATGAGGATGCCTTTGTTGCCGCTTAGTCTCAGCCCATATTTCCTTAGATAAACCTTGCATTGCTCAAGCTTTAATTTTTCCACATGGCCATCTGGTTCAAGCAATAACAAACGTTGTTAGGATCACAACTCAAATTAAAGAAGAAAATCAAATAATACCATATTAAATGCATCAAGAACATTGACGAAATTACTTATGTAAAATGGAACCAAATGTGGGCTTGTCATGCATAAGGATATTGGCTAGCGCAAGACAGAAATATGATTATAATTCAATGATGTGTAAAAATGGACGGAAATAATTGTTTGCAAGGTAATTTTGCATCCACATAAGGACTAAAGTTCTCAACACTACTAATGACAGATAGTAAAAACATACACATGAATAAATTTGTGTCATGATAGATAGTAAAAACATTTTTTTTGAGAGAATGGTGGGGCCTTGGCCCCATTAAATTTATTAAAAATAAGAAGAAATGAGGAATACAAGAAGAGAGGGTGCAAAGAACACTCCTACAAACTCCCCTCTCCCCATTACAACACACTCGTACACTCCTACTCAAGTAATAGACACACTCCTACACAATGTGCAAACATGCCTCCTACATACTCTCACCAAGGTACCCTAAATAGTCCCGGAGTCAAAGCATGTTCTTTTTCTTCCGCATTGTTGGCAATTGCAACTCAGAACCAGGTGTCTCGCACCACCCAAAGCATGTTCTTTTTCTTATGCATTGTTGGCGATTGCAACTCAGAACCAGGCGTCTCGCACCGGTGGTCCCTGTTGGATCGACTCGATGATCAATAACGATGATGTAAACTCTTCGAATGAGCATTCTGTAGCAGCAAACTCAAGGACTTCTACCCTTTCCCTGATCCCTGCCTGGATATCCTGAAGCAGCAACTTAAGTGTTCTAATTTTATCCGTAGTAGAATCTGTCCCCCTCTTTGTTTAGTGGGTTTGTTGTCTTATTATCACTTCCACCCCCTTCCATTTGATCTGCCTTCGATGACCCTGACACCGACATCATTGGCTCGGACTTAGGAACACCCCTGTCGAATGTCGTTGAATTCCCTATGTAATGAGCATTTGTAGTGACAACTAACCCATCGGCTTGGTCATGTGCCCTCACCCTCCCCTCAACTAACCCATCGCCTCTGTGCTCCACGAAGGTCCCTTGTGACAGAGGAGCCCATCTTGATGCCACGTCTTTCTTGCTCTGTCATATACGGGCAATGGCTAGCCCGATGGCCCACTCGATGGTAGGCGAAGCAAAGAAAGCCTGTAGGGCATGCCGCCTTCCAATGCCCGCCCCGGCCGCAGTAGTGGCAACCCCCTTTCCTCCATTCCCCTGCGGCCCTGGATGAGGATCCTAAATCCTATTGAAACCTCACCGCCTGTCTACTAGAGCTCCCCTCCAGCCTAGGTTCAGGCTCACAGATGATTCTCCCCATGCTCTATGGCAGAACAATGCAGTACCCAGATGATGGACCGTGAGATGGCATTTCATCGGGCGGATCAAACCCAAAGTGAATCCTTTCTCGCTACTCTTGTGAATTTTATATGGAAAATGAGAGTAGTTGTTGGGAAACTAAAAACATACACATGAATAAATTTGTGTTTGACATTTCTTTAAAGTGATGCCTAGTTTATACCCATATAGCTAATTTGCATGTAAATATGTTGGAACATTGCCCAGAAGGAATTCATTTTTATCTTTTCAACTCCCTCCCTCCCTCTGGAGAAGTCTAGTCCTAGGTTGGAAATGGACCAATCCTCTCTTCACATTATATCGCTTGACTTCCCTTTTTCTTTGGTGACATCAAGCTTTTAGATTAAGGACCTGTTTGTTTCGTTGCAAAACGTCGCAAGTCGTAAGCCGTAAAATGAGAATGGAAAAAATGAACTGTAGCAGAGAAAATATATTGTGTTTTACGGTGTTTGGTTGATAAAGTGGAGTGTAAATGGAAAAGTATATTGTGTTTTACGGTGTTTGGTTGATAAAGTAAAAGTGTAAATGATAAAGTATATTGTGTTTTACGGTGTTTGGTTGGTAATGTAAAAGTGTAAGTGGAAAAGTTTTGACCACAAAATTAATTGTAGCAGTAATTTAAATATTATAAATACTATTAAATTAAATCTACTATTACAAATTAAATTGTATTAATAAATTTGAGATAAAAAATTAATAATCTTAATATTTTATTTATAACAATAATATTAATAAAATATTAGTAAAATTAGTAAAATATTACTACAATATTAACTAAATAAGTAATTATAAAATTTTAAGAAAATCTAAAGAAACTGAATAAAATTTTAAGGATACTAATAAAACATAAATATTAAAAAAATCTTAAGAAAATTAATAAAATATAGTTATAATATTATAATATTATAAAATACTTAAGATTATTATAATATTAAATTTTATGATAATAATATCGTAATATTATAAAAATATAAAATTAACAAAGTAAAATATAATTATAAATTTAATAATGAAATATTATTATGATATTATTATAATGAATTATTACAATATTAACATAATAAAATATTAATATAATTTTAAAGTATATTATAATATTAATAAAGTAATTATTTATATTAAGAAATAAATAAATTAAATATATAATAATTTTATATTAAAACACATTATTGTTATATTAATAAAATATTAAATTTAAATAAAATATTAAGAAAATTGGTGTAAATATTAATAAATAATAAAGTATTAAATAACAATATTAAATTAAAATAATAAAATAGTAAATATTAAAACAATCTTAAAAATAATAAAAACTAAAAAATACCAGTATAAAATAATTCGGTAAGAAATTAAACACTATTAAAAATATTAAATATATTAAATATTTAATAATATTAAATTATATATTGATTATCAAGTAACTGCTTTGGCACTACGAATGTATTACAAGTAGAATTTACATGACCACAAAATTAACTGTAGCAGTTGCAAGTGGGAAAATTTGAGTGTAAAAGTGAGATTTATATGACCACAAATTTAACTGTAGTAACTGCAAGTGGGAAATGAGAGTTGTATTTTGCGAAATGTTTTGCAACGAAACAAACAGCTGAAAATGGAAAAGAGTTTTACGACTTGCGATTTTGCGGCGTTTTGCGGGGAAACAAACAGGCCCTAAGTATCAGTATGCTTCTATTTTTGGCCCAGCTAGCCATACTGTCCTCATGTCATACCCAAAAAGATGTCTTTTTTTTTTTTGAGGGAAAAAAAAAAGAAAGATGTCGTTTAGTTACTTTTCTTTTCTTTTAGACAAAATATTTTCCAG
Source organism: Agave tequilana (assembly GCA_038442645.1). Classification (NCBI taxonomy): domain Eukaryota; kingdom Viridiplantae; phylum Streptophyta; class Magnoliopsida; order Asparagales; family Asparagaceae; genus Agave; species Agave tequilana. The sequence goes on along the minus strand of JAVJIF010026904.1, from coordinate 48,561 downwards.
CTAAAATATTTCTATCTCAGGTAGAATATATAATGAACAAATCAACAAAAAACAAATTCAGTGAAGTAATTAAACAACATCAGTCCTCTAATTAAAACTAGAAAAAGAAAATTAACTGACCTCTGATTTGCTCTTCGACCTTCTTAAAGCATTTTCCATCCTTCTCATTGAGCTCTGGAATCTCAACCCGAAATGACTCTCCCTCTTCTTCGCTCTCTGAATCCATCTTTTCAACTTTCCTGTGCCCAAACAAAAGAAACCCATCAGCCCAAAACTCCGATCCAAGAAACCCCAACATTTTATTTCATCCAAAAAAAAAAAAAAAAAAAAAAAAATCCAACAACAACCGAGGCCTAGATTTCTTGACAGAGATCTTGGATAACCTCGACCGAGTCTTTTCGAGGAGATCGAACGTCGGATCCTCATCGGAATCATCAGGAGGGCAGAAGTCATCGGATTCAAAGCCTCCATTCTCTTCTTTGGGGATTTCTCTCTCTTGATTCGATGCTTTGAGCTTAGCATTGGCCATGGGGATTGCTTGGAAACTGATGGGTCTGTGTCCTCTCTCTAATAAAATTTTGATTTTGAGTCTCTCTCTAATTAAATGGATTAGTTTAATCTTGGAGAGATATGAAAGGAAAAATTTTTAGAGAAAGAAGAGGGAGATGACCGTTGGAGGAGGGATACCCGGGCACAGCCCGGTTCGGTTTTGAAATTTAAATGACGAATGGGGGATGCTGATTTGTGCCCCTTGGATCAGTGGAAATTCTATAGCTACTTTTGGGTTTTAAAAGAGGAATTGAGAGTGAGTTAAACAAACAATTGCTTCATAATTATTTAAAAGAGAGCAAGGCCTCGTCTGGCAACATGGTTTCCAAAACTAGGGTTACTTTTGACTTAAAGTGAAAATTGTTGGAGAGAGAGAGAGATTTTATTGAGGGAGCTGATCCGGACCGTCAAGGGATCGTCGAAGAAGTCGGCGACAAGAGACGATGAAAGAAACGGCAGAAAACAGCAGCAGCAGCAGTTCTGGCAGAAGGTCGGTCGACCGGTCCGGTCGACCGACGTGCACAACGTGCACAGGGGTCGGGCGGTCGACCGGTCCGGTCGACCGCTCTAGAGAAGCCAGCTACGGGAAGAATTGGTCGACCGTTCCGGTCGACCGATAGGGAGCACCAAACTTACGGGCAGAATCGGTCGACCGTCCCGGTCGACCGACCTGGAGAGATTAAGTCTCTCAGTGTGTATCGGTCGACCGGTCCGGTCGACCGATCGACGGGTTTGGGCAAAAATCTGCTGCTCCGCAAAATGCGGAGCAGCGAGTATAAAAGCTGCTGGGTTATTTTCTAGGGTTTCTAACCTGGAAAACCTGCGAAAATAGAAGGCTTAGGGTTCTCTTATATTGAAAGAGGCTAAGAAGCCATTGTAATCATCTTCCTAATAGAAAATCTCTCCATTGATTGCCCCGAGGACGTAGGCACGTTGGCCGAACCTCGTTAGATCCTGTTTTTGCGATTGGTTTGTTCTTCGTGATTTGGTTTCATTGTTTCTGTGATTGAGATCGATTGGATCCTCTATCGGTTGTTGTCTCCCGCGCACAACAAGTGGTATCAGAGCATCCAGGTTGCTCTTTGGGATTTCTGAAGATCCGGAGGCCTCGAGATCGGATCCGGTGGAGATCGTGTGTCGATCTCAGATCTGAGGCTTGGGTGTTCGAGGGATCGTGTGTCGATCTCTAGAGGACTCAAGGAGGGTTTTTTGGATCGGTGGTGAAATAGATCTGGAGAGAAACTCGAGCTAGGGTTTCACGGGAGAGGTAAAAATCACATTTTTTATCTCGGTAATAGATCTATTTTTTCAAGTTATTTGATCTTCCGCATAGTTAGAGGGTCAAGGAAAGAATCTCAATGGCAGAGGAAGTTGCATCTGTTAGAACAATGAATACTCACCCTAGAATCGAAGTTGTTAAGTTCAATGGCACTAACAATTTTGGGATGTGGAGGTGTGAGGTGATGGATGCGTTGAACGCATCTAATCTGGAGGATACTCTCCTATTGGAGAGGAAGAAGAACACTACTACCGAGGAGGAATGAGCAAAGATGAATAGGTCGGCATGTGGCTTGATTCGTTCATGCTTGACACAAGACATCAAATACCTTGTGCAACATGAGACGAGTGCAAAGAATCTGTGGGAAACCCTAGAGAAGAAGTACTTGACCAAAAGTGTGGAGTCAAGATTACAACTTAAGAGTAAGCTGTATAGCTTCAGAATGAAGAAGGGATGCACAGTAAATGAGCACATAAACCGATACACAAAGCTTCTTACAGATCTGATAAATGTGGATGTCAAGGTAGAAGAGGAAGACAAGGCAGTCATTCTCCTGAACTCGCTCCCGTCGGAGGAGTATGAGACATTCACCATGACGTTTATCAATGGTAGACAGACTTTGGACTACCATGAGGTGTCGTCTGCATTGATGAGCTATGAGACAAGGAAGAATGAGAGACATTCTGGTCAGTCAAGCTCAGTGGCGGAGGCATTGGAGGTAAGAGGCAGAAGTTCATCAAGGAAGGGCAGAGAGATTGGAGGAAGATCGAAATCCAGGCCGGGATTCAAGGACCTCAAAAGGAATCAGTGCGTTTTCTGTAGAGAAATTGGGCACTGGAAGGTAGATTGCCCAAAGTTCAAGGGGAAGAAGAAGGAGTCGAATGCTGAAGCAAATCTATCAAAGGTGACGAAGACTCAGAGGAGTAGTTCACAGACAGATGGAGCAGATTCGGACTCGTCGGGATTCTCTTTTTCAGTCAGTACTCCCAGTGTTGATAACTCATGTAAAGATGAGTGGATTCTAGATACAGGTACAACATACCATGCATGTCCTAACAGGGGCTGGTTCACCAGTTTTGAGAAGCTGGAAGGTTGCTCGGTTGTGATGGGTGATGATCACTCATGTAGCATGGAGGGTGTTGGTACAATCCCAATCAGAATGTTTGATGGGACAGTTAGAGAGCTGACAGGTGTGAGGTATGTACCTCAGATGAAGAGAAATTTAATCTCTTTGGGAACTTTGGAAGCATCGGGCATGATGATATCGATTCGAGATGGCGATCTCAGGATGATCAAGGGCTTAATGGTTGTGATGAAGGGCGTCCGCCGAGGAAATCTATACTACTTGAAGGGTAGTACGAATACAGATCAGGTGGAGACTTCGAGTACAAAAGATGAGGTTGGCCTGGGGATCTGACAGGAAAAAGCCGGACAAGAAGAAGAATCTTTGCGAGCTCCTGCAAAGATGGAATCAGTAGAAGGTGCTGCTACCTGCAAGTCAGAAGGTGGACACAGGGTTCTGGACAAGAAGAAGGTGAGTTTCAGCACCAGTTCTCACCACAAAGAGGGTCTTCTTGATCGTGTTCACGTGAGTGTATGGGGACCTGCTAAGACGGCATCGCTTGGAGGTCACAGGTACTTTGTCTCGGTAATTGATTGTTCATCTAGGCAAGTTTGGATATATCCTATGAGACAAAGGGGTGAAGCTCTAGATGTGTTGAGGAAGTGGAGAGGAAGAATGGAGAGGCAGATAGGTAGGAAGATAAAGGAGCTTCATATTGGTAATGTTGGAAAAGACATTGACCGATTCCTACAGTTTGGCCAGAACACAGGGATTACTACACACTTCTCAACAGGTACAGACGGGTTGGCTAAAGATATGGTCCGTTCCTTGCTGGAGGAGGTTCGGAAGTTATTGTCTAATGCAGGATTGGACAAGTCGCTTTGGACTGAGGCGACTGAGTATGCTAGCCATCTCAGGAACAGATCGACTGTGATAGGAGGTAAAACTCCATTGGATATTTGGTCTGGGAAAGTTGCTCAAGATCATGATATGCTGCGGGAATTTGGAAGTCCGGCTTACTTCAGTGCCAAGAATGGCAAGGTGAATCCGCGAGCTAAGAGGTTTGTCTATTTGGGCGTCAAGGGAAACAACTACAGGTTGTGGGACCCCGAAAACAAGAAGATCGTGATGAGCAGGAATGTCACATTTGGAGAGACTTCAGGGTTGAAGTCCATCGTCTCTCAGTAGGTGGAGAGGACGAAGACCAAGGAAGGATCACAGCGGGTGGAGGTTGATGCTACTCCATCATCTTCAGGTAGTTCGGCATCAGAGGAGACTTCATCGGAGGTGACACCGGGAGGAGTTCAAGATACCAAGGGAGATGCTGAACAGGTTGACGACATTGTTGAGGATGTCGAGTTGTTTGCAGCCATTGGAACCAGGGTGAAACCACGTATGTGGGAAAGGAAGCATGAATCTCAAGCTTGTGGACGCGACAAGCTCAAGTTGAAGGCCGTTGCTCTCCATGATGGTCAGGGGAAGATTCATATGACTCAGTCTGACAGGTTCACTGCTGCAGGAACAGGAATCAATATTGGAGCTTGATGAAGCTCATTTCAATGAACTACGGTTGGCTTGATCCTTTTGGGCAAAGGTATGTAGGCAGCCGTAAAGGTGCAGCCATTGGTGATGCAACTCTTATGAAGCTATGTCTGGGTTCTCGAGAAGTTGTTTGGAGCTTCACGTAGAGGTGAAGAAGTATGGTCAATGGAGCTTCACGTAGAGTTGAAGAGACTTCATGCAGAGGTGAAGAGACTTCATGTAGCGGTGAAGTGGTGTGACCAGTTGGTCTTCACGTAGAGGTGAAGAGTTGTGATCTCGAAGAACAGTTTTATCTTCCGGAGAGGAGATGTGGAGCTTGCATAAGGAGTGGTGTGCATCCAGTTGAAGCCGATGATGTTTGGTGTGCTCTTTGCAGACTTGTTTGGACCGTCAGTGGAAGACAGGTAGACTAGATAGAGCTGGTCAATTGGAGAGTCATTGTTGACTCATGTGGAAGTCTTCATGAGGTCGGGAAGTTGCGAAGAAGGAGCCATGGTTGATGATCGGCAAGCGTAGAAATTCTCCTAAGGTGAAGTATAGGGAAGGCATATGTGGTGCATTCCAGTGGATAGCTGAGCCAAAGATTCCAAGCCGAGATCGTGTGTCGATTTCGCCGAGATCGTGTGTCGATTTCGTCCGGTGCGCGCAAGCCGAGATCGTGTGTCGATTTCGCCGAGATCGTGTGTCGATTTCGCCAGGTAATAGACTGGGGTTCGTTGGATGTCGGCTCAGATTTTAGAATCTTCGCCGAGGTGGAGAATTGTTGGAGAGAGAGAGAGATTTTACTGAGGGAGTTGATCCGGACCGTCAAGGGATCGTCGAAGAAGTCGGCGACAAGAGACGATGGAAGAAACGGCAGAAAACAGCAGCAGCAGCAGTTCTGGCAGAAGGTCGGTCGACCGGTCCGGTCGACCGATGTGCACAACGTGCACAGGGGTCGGGCGGTCGACCGGTCCGGTCGACCGCTCTAGAGAAGCCAGCTACGGGAAGAATCGGTCGACCGTTCCGGTCGACCGATAGGGAGCACCAAACTTACGGGCAGAATCGGTCGACCGTCCCGGTCGACCGACCTGGAGAGATTAAGTCTCTCAGTGTGTATCGGTCGACCGGTCCGGTCGACCGATCGACGGGTTTGAGCAAAAATCTGCTGCTCCGCAAAATGCGGAGCAGCGAGTATAAAAGCTGCTGGGTTGTTTTCTAGGGTTTCTAACCTGGAAAACCTGCGAAAATAGAAGGCTTAGGGTTCTCTTATATTGAAAGAGGCTAAGAAGCCATTGTAATCATCTTCCTAATAGAAATCTCTCCATTGATTGCCCCGAGGACGTAGGCACGTTGGCCGAACCTCGTTAGATCCTGTTTTTGCGATTGGTTTGTTCTTCGTGATTTGGTTTCATTGTTTCTATGATTGAGATCGATTGGATCCTCTATCGGTTGTTGTCTCCCGCGCACAACAAAAATGGGGTTTGTAATCACACAAACCCAAATTTCTGAAACCGGGGTTACATTTAGGGGCCGTTTGTTTCGCGTAAAAGTCCGTAATTCGTAAATGACTTACAACCCAATTACAACTACGGCTTTTGTTTGGACCGTAATTCGTAAAAAACTTAGACAACCCAATTATCACTTACTTGCAACCCAATTACCACTCACTTACAGCCCAATTACAGTTAATTTTGTGGTCATGCAAATTTGTATTATTTTTTTATGTGAATATTAATTTTTTTAATATTTAGCATTTTTAATATTTATTTGCAATATTAAAACTTTTTAAATCACCAAATAGTTAATTTTGTGGTGAACTTTTTCACTTACGATTTACGCATTACGACAACCAAATACCGTAAAACACAATACACTTTTCCAATTACAACTTTATATTACGAACCAAACACCATAAACCTTACATGCATGTAAATCATTTACAACTGTAAAAGACTTTACCAATTACGACTTACGAATTACGGCCAGTTACGACAACCAAACAGGCTTAGATTAAAATGAAAAATCTACTCAAAGTAGAGTCTCAATAACTTCAGTTTTACAATGTTTGCGGGCTTTCAAACATCAATTTCAGTAACTGCATTTTGACTTTCAAAGAAGACATAGTTTCAGTAATTTTATTTTGGACATAAAACTCTCTCAAAATAAGGTTTGAAGAGGTTACATACGTTGTTTGGTTAGAGAAATAAGGCCTTGGTTGGCAACAAGAGTATCAAGAGTTGAGCTTCTAACTCTTGTTAACTGTCTCTTTGATAGCTTTTGTGTGGTAACAAGCTGAAGAGTGGGGATTGGGGAACCAGCAGTGTGGAGGAGGAGGTCTTTCATTGTGTTTGTGCTTTGTCACGTTTGGAAGAGTCGCAGCGCAGTGGTGTTCGAAGGCAAATTGAAATGCCCGAAACGTGTTCGAATGAATGTCGAGCTCGAATTTGGTTTCCGAAAGTATTTGATAGGTGGTGCCTTGTTAGGGGAGTTGAAGGTTAACTATGACGAAAATATCTGTTGTCTGCCTGTCTGCAAGGATATCAAAGCGATGTTGGGTACGTTAATTGGCTAGAGAGCTTCGCGTATCTTCAGGGACGGTAACCAATAGAAGACTGGTTAGTGAAACAAGCGGTGGTATTTAAAATTGAGGATAGTTCTGCAGGGTTTCCAGATTTTCCAAATGAATTGTTGTCGCTATTTTGTAATGATATTGAATTTTTTTTTTTTTTTTGGGTCAAGAGAGCGCAACTGGGCAATGTCACTCCAACACGGATTCGACCGGAGATCTCGAGGAAGCTCACCCCGGGCTTGGCCACGAGGCCAACTGCGGGACTGCAATGACATTGATGCCACTGCTATTGTTTATGAGCAGCACTACTAATATATAGCCGTTGAGCTTGATTAACTAAAGAAAAAGAAAAACTCTCACTGGCTCTCTCAAACTCATAGAGAGGCATGCCAAGAACAAATTTCACGTCCTACTTTTTAAGAGTCAGTGCTTAACTTTTAGATTAATTTTGAGTTGGTATATCTATTTAAAAACACTTAACTCATACTCTCTCAACTCCACTTACTAAATACATTGTAAGAAAAGTTTTGTTAGAAGAGTAAGAAGTCTAATCTTACATGTATAGTAAGAGTTAACAAGAGTTAGACTTCAAATCTTTCGGTCTTGTTTCATTGATCCCATAGAAGTGTGATCCGTTGCCACCCCTTACAGGGGGGGCTCGTTTCAATTTCTTTGATAAAATTTTGGTGGGTTTCAGCCTTGTTTCATTGAGCCATTACCCAAAAGATTTGCTAAGTGAGATTTAATTATAGTTCAATTTTTTTTCCTAAAAAAAAGGAGAAGTAAAGATAAATTCCTTGTATATACTTGCAATAAAATAAATAGCCCAAAAATATTGATCTAACATACGCTATATTTTGGATTTTAAATCATTTATTAGTAACAATAAACAGTCTGAAATGTAAGAAAATGTATCCAACAGCATCTCCTTAAAAAAAGTCCATCCCATATTTAAAAGAAAAATATTAAGGAAAAGATAAAAGGAAAATCCTTGTGGTTAAATAGATTTACTTTATAAGTAGCAACAAAAATTATAGAGTACTTTTATGCGGAGTGACCACTTCTATTTAACAATTACAATTAGTGCGAAAATATGAAATACATAATCCTAATGAATTTTATAACCTTTTTCTTTTCTCTTCTCTTCTCTTCTCTTTCTTCCACTTGCAACACAAGACTTTGCTGTCCTAATTAAATTTGAAAGGACCAACCCTGCTGCTATCGTCTTCAGAAAGTTAAGGCTCTACACGTTAGCACGAAGAATAATTTCTTTTCAAAGAAAGAAGAAAGAAAAATTAAATGAAAGAAATTGAGAGATGAAACATTGAAACATCTGTATCCAAACATTGTAGCAGACTCCCTAAATGAGTAATTAGGACCATTAGGAATGGGGGCGAACATGGTGAGAATTGAGAGGTCCTCTGTCCCCATCCAATGCAAGAATCAAAACTGTACCTCTAATTTCAAACTTGCTTTCTGTTATCGAGTCAATCGTAATCAAATTATATACGTCAGTAAAAAGTTGGACTTACCAATCCAAAACAATTTCAAATTATAAAAAGTATCAAGTTCAGTACTGATTATAGGCTGAACTTTTGAGAAGAAGGCCTCGTTGTAGAAAGAGGGTGATTTTTGAAAAGAATATCAATAAAACAAAAACTCTTATTGTCTCCTGAAGTTGGCCTATCAATCAGGTTCAAAGTTTGCTCCTCAGATGTCACCGGTTCGAATTCTTTCGGGTAAGTATTTGTGTTGGTTGTGTGTTTAAAACTTGAAGGTAATTTCCGACTTGTTCATAAAAGAAAAACACCTCCTTACCAAGAATGGACTTGTTTCAGACCATAAACATCTTTTTCCCTTTTGGTTAATTTTTCATCATTAATCAGTGTTATTAGCTCGTGCGAGCACAATATCACATCACGAGAAATCTTTTTTAAATCAAAGTTTCAGCACGTAAGATCTGTAATTTGAATTAAAGAATGAGATTTGTCATTGCTAGGCAAAAGATGCAGCATGACATGAGAAACACACACTATTGTACCATGTGGCTGTGAACGCAAAGTGCGAGTAAAAGATTGGAAAAATATTTATTAGAATACTGAGCTTTCAAGAGATCATCAAATCAAATAATCTGCAGCATGTCGAGCTTTCAAGTCACCGGCCACACCCCTCTCATAATGTAGCAGGACTAAAACCTGAAAAATAATTTCAATTTCTGTCCTATTCTTTCGAAACATATTTTAACACTATATTGATAATTAAATATTTAAACTATTAAAATTTGGATTTTTTATGAAATGTGACTTTTTTTACGAGTTGACCTTAATAAATAATAGAACCGAGCTCGAAGCAAGGAATGATAGTTAAGACTTAATGCGTGAAAAAAAATTTGAGAAGTATGGAAATCCCGGGCCCATGGCCCATTGTCATTAGTCTCTACCCTTTCTCCTAGTTACGCGTTTCAAGTACAAATGCAAATGGAGTCTAATTTTTAAAGATTTTTCCATGACAAGTTTGCTGAAAATAAATGAAACAATAAACTGAACGAATCTATTAGGCGTACAGAGCCGTAAAATACGTAAAACTCTGTAATTCGTAGATCACTTACAACTTAATTATAAGTACGATATTTGTTTGGACTGTAATTCATAAAACACTTACACAGTTCAATTATCACTCACTTGTAACCTAATTATCACTCACTTACAGCCCAGTTACAGTTAATTTTTGGTCATGTAAATTTATATTATTTTTTATGTTAATTTTAATTTTTTTTAATATTTAGCATTTTTATATTTATTTGTCATATTAAAACTTTTTAAATCACCAAATAATTAATTTTGTAGTCAACTTTTCACTTACGATTTACACATTATGACAACCAAATACCGTAAAATACAATACATTTTCCCACTTACAATCTTATATTACCAACCAAATATTGTAAAACTTACATGCATGTAACTCATTTATAACTGTAAAAGACTTTACCAATTACGACTTACGAATTACGGTCAATTACGACAACCAAACAGACCCATAATGTATCTCTTCTTCACCACTGAGCGTAACCATCTTGGGAAAAAAAACTTTATCCGGAAAAATTATCTAGGAAAATAATTTATTTCAGACCTGCTCTAAAGAAAGTATTAATCTCAAGGACAACTATTTGTAGAAACAAAACTACAACTGTTTTTAAACCGTGTTTATATTAACTTCTTGGGCAGAGAGCAAACTAAGCTACAAAGTTTTCTTCTTTTTTAAGTTAGGAAAAAAAAAAACTAAAAACTGAACAAATTACAGAATTGTGATTAATATTCTCAAATTTGTTTTAAACAAACTCTAACTTTGAAGCTGAGACCTCATGCGTAACGATCAACGTGTGAGCCTCACATAAGAAAAATGAGTTACATGTGAAGTGCACGCACAGAGACCAGTTGATATTACGCTAGGGCTGTCTAGGTTCAGCTCACCGCAAAATCTGTTTGATTTGATGGAAGCGGAATGATAAAAAAAAATGTAAGTAAAAAATTAAGATGAAAAATGTGAAAGCACACTAAACAATAAAAAAAACAAATTAATTAGAAAAAAAATAGAAACAAAAAAATCATGTTTCTTGTGCTAAGATTATAAAATCTGAAAACTACTTTCATTGTGATTCCACTCTCAAGACTCTCTCTCTCTCTCTCTAATCAAAGACTCTCAATGGGGTACAATTATTGTCACCCAAAAAATGAAGGGTTATTGTCACCCAAAAAAAATGATAAGAGTCACTTATGAATTAAGGCACCGCTCAAATTGATAAAGGCTCCTCTAAAATTTTTGAAAATGATGAAAATACTATTTTCTTCTTCTCCTTCCTCACCGGCGAGCGCCCCCCCTGCCTCCCCCGCACCCCCCGCCCCGGTTGAATAGAGAAAGCTTTGTTCGGTCAAGTCCAGCTGAACAGAGTTTGTTCGAGGGAGACAAGGGACGCCAGGGGAGGGGGGAGGGGAGGGGCTCCAGGGGAGGGGCACGGGGGAGGCTGGTGGGGGGAGGCGAAGGGGCGCGGGGGGTGGGCTTCGGGGAGAGGGTGGTCGGAGAAGATGATGGGGGAGCACGAGGAGGTAGAGAGGAAAGAAAGAAGAGGAGATTTTTTTAAACATTTCACCACCAGTAAAATGAGGAAAAGAATATTAACACTCTTGTAAATTTTTTTAGGAGCTTTTTTTTTTTTTTTTTTTTTTTTTTTTTTTTTTTTTTTTGCCAATAACCGCTCCCATCACAGAGGGAACTAAAAAAAATCCTAACTTTATGGGCGGAATAGCCATTTTTTCTATCAAAGCAAACCAACCGACAGAAAGAAAAACTTCTCCTTTCCTCCCTCATTTTTCTTTTGTCGTTTCTTCTCTCTCTCTCTCACTTGTCACTATTCTTTTCTCTCTGGTCGCGAGTTCCTCTTTGTTCTTTTCTCCTCGTTTGTACTTTTCTCTAACTCCTCTCCTTCTCTCTGCTCGTTCGTGAGCTTGGCACTGGCCGTTGCCACCCTCTCCCAGATTTATTAGTACTCGTCCTCATTCTCTCTCAAACCCTTCACTCATAAACCCTCCCCTCCTCTTCTCTCTCTTATCGCCCCAAATATCTGAAATCCCTTCTCGGGTTCTTTTCTCTCAGAACCCATCTCAGCTCACCTCTCAAAATCCTTTCTTTCCTCCTCAATCTCTAACTCTCATTAGAATAAGTCTTTTAATGGGGGCGTATACAGTAGCCTCTCCCCTCTGCACGTGCCCCATGGCGGCCTGCATGTCTGTCACGTGCGACGGGGATCGGCCGCTGAGGTCGCCGTCGGTGGCTCTCCCGTCGACGAGTAGGTTCAGTAAGTGGGCGAAGAGGAGGAGATCCAGCGTCCAGGATTCGCCGAGGGGGCATGTCTCAGCGCTGTGCGGACCGGGGGTCAATAGTCTGATGAGCACGTGCCTGCCGTTTGAGCCACGCGAGGAGTTCTACAGATCGCTGAGGGTTGCCACTGATCGAAGTCAGAAAAGGGCTGCTTACTGTGGTAAAAATATTAATAAAAAATTCAATCACTTTTCCTGTTAGTTTTTTATTTTGTGATCTCCTTTTTCGTGGTTTCTGATGCCATTGATCTTGATTTTGGTAGGAATTTGGGTGTTTTTTTAATCTCACTTGTTATTGTGTTGTATTGTTTGCTACTTTATGATATGATGGGAGTTTTAATGGGTGACCAATTATTGTACGGATTAGAGTTAGATGTGGCGGTTTTGGAATCTTTGCAGTTTAGCAACCTGGAGACTTTGGAAGCAATTGTTGCTGGTAGTGAGCTGAAAGTTTTTTTATAAAACAATGTGATTATCTTCCTTGTTCATTATTGTTTTTTGGATCTTGAGAATTGGACAAATAAATGGGTGTATCCAATATCATTTTCTTTAATTTAACAGCAATGGAAGATGATGGTTTTATGGTTGCATTTGATCAGCTCATTATTGGAGCATGTTTGGGTTTTGCGAATTCTAAAAATAATTACTAGTAATTCCAATTGAAGACCCTAAAAGTTTTACATATTTTTGATATGTCGATTTCTCTAATAAATAGGAGATTGTAAATCAAACATCTCAATCTAATGGAATATTTACCTTCTACTATAAGAGATATTTATTTATTTTCTTATAGGAAATGTGAACTTCTGTCTCTTGGATCATTGTGCTGATACTTGCATATGACTTCAGGAAAAGTGATGGCAATAGCCGTGCAACCTGCAAAGCAAGTGGAAGAGAAGAGAATGACTAATATGAAACAAAGGAGGGTTGTGGTGACGGGGATGGGCGTTGTGACTCCATTAGGCCATGAACCTGATGTCTTTTATAATAATCTCCTTGAGGGCGTAAGCGGGATCAGTGAAATAGAAAATTTTGATTGTGCCTCCTATCCAACGGTAGATCTCCTTCAGATCAACATTTCATATGTCATGGCCTCATTTAAAGTAGTTTAATTTTAGTCCTTTCTGATGTTTTATGCAATCAATCATTTTCAAGCAAGATTAAAATATGAAAGCACTTGATCATGCCAGCTATCAAACTATAGATTTTCTTCAGAGCACTATGTTGAGACTATAGCTGGAGAAAGAGACCGTTAAAGCTTAGATAAATCCTGTTACTGTGTCATATTATATTGTTATCAGGCATGATTGAAGAATTGGTGCCATTCTTGATTCCTGATAACAGAACTTTTGTCCCCAGAGAATTGCAGGAGAAATTAAGTCCTTTTCAACAGATGGATGGGTGGCACCAAAGCTATCCAAGAGGATGGACAAATTCATGCTTTACATGCTCACTGCTGGCAAGAAAGCTCTGGCAGATGCTGGAATTACTGAAGAGGTCTTGAATGAGCTAGACAAAACAAAATGTGGCGTCCTCATTGGGTCTGCTATGGGCGGAATGAAGGTAGAATTTGTACTTGATTCAATTCTAATGTGTTAAAAGTTTTAAAGGATTAAGACTATTTTACTCTGAAATGAAGCTGTCTTTTATCAACTTCTTCTGATACCATATCATGTTTTACAGATTAGTTCTCCACATGTCCATTTTATTTTTATTCTCTGTGTTTCAAACTTTGTATTTCTTATATTTCTAGTGATCATCTAAGTTTTGGCTGCGACTTTGTATAGGTTTTCAATGATGCAATTGAAGCTTTGAGAGTCTCATACAAGAAGATGAACCCCTTTTGTGTGCCCTTTGCAACCACAAATATGGGTTCTGCAATGCTTGCAATGGATCTGGTAAGAAAAAGTAAACAATTCTTGAAAGGGCCTGATGCTTTAATATCTCAAAGATTTACTCGTAATTTCATATTAGTTCCTTCTTTTCCTCCCTCTGGACTATAGGGGTGGATGGGTCCCAACTATTCAATTTCAACTGCTTGCGCTACAAGCAACTTCTGTATCCTGAATGCAGCTAACCATATTATACGAGGTGAAGCTGTAAGTTTATCGTATTATTCCTGTTACTTTTCTAGACTTGAGGCAGATTTACCATCTATCACTAGTTACTACTTATTAAAATGTACTAATCTTGCAGGATGTAATGCTTTGTGGTGGCTCTGATGCAGCAATCATACCTATTGGTATCTGCTTCGTGTCTTCTTATCAATTCTATTCTTCCAACGTGTTTTTATGTTCACGATCTTATTATTCTTTAGAAGCAATTGATGGACTTGATGTGTGCAGGTTTGGGAGGTTTTGTGGCATGCCGAGCACTTTCACAAAGAAACAATGATCCAACCAAAGCTTCACGCCCATGGGATAGTGTATGCATGGATAGATATACCTTCACTTCTATTCAATACAATTGGATAGATATACCTTCACTTCTATTCAATACAATTGGAAAAGTAACTATGTCAATGATGCATGGCATTGAATTATGGAAAGGGGGTTGGGGGGGGGGGGTCCCTTTTTGTGTGCATGCACTCTCACACCTCTATTCAATACAATGGGAAAAGTAGCTATGTCGATGCATGCATGACATAGAATTTGAGAGGGGATCCTTTGTGCGCGCGCGTGGGGGCGGGCCTGATTAGCAAGCCCTTATTATCAGCATTATAATTATTCAGCAATTTGTGTTTATATCTAGGTTGTCTATCATGTTGCAGGAGCGTGATGGATTTGTTATGGGGGAAGGTTCAGGTGTACTTCTATTGGAAGAACACGAGCATGCTAAGGTTTAGTTACATTAAATCTCTACTAACTTGATGTGATAAAAAAAAAGGTCACTTTAAATTGATCATGTTTGGTTAAAAGGCTTTCATTGTCACTATTGCTTTGCTTCCTTTCTGCAGCAAAGAGGAGCAAATATCTATGCAGAGTTCATCGGAGGGAGTTTCACCTGCGATGCTTACCATATGACAGAGCCACACCCTGAGGGTAGAGAGTCAATTCTCTTTAACATGGAATACTGATATTTCTTTCTGTTCTGTGAATACTTCTTACTGATGCTATTGAGAGACTCTATTCAATTAGGGATGGGCGTTGCACTCTGCATCAAGAAGGCGCTAATGGAATCTGGAGTAGCTAAAGAGGATGTCAACTATGTAAATGCTCATGCAACTTCAACGCCAGCTGGTGATGTGAAAGAGTATCAAGCTCTCATTAGTTGCTTTGGCCAAAACCCCGAGGTATGATATTTGAGCATTAAAGTTACTATAATCATGAAGCACACATAGGGAAGTGGGATGGACATGCTCCAGATTATATTTATGAGCTTATTTTACATATTTGGATAGTTATTACTTATCACCTCATAAACTCACAATCTTTGCAGCTAAGGGTGAATTCTACAAAGTCCATGATTGGTCATCTTTTAGGAGCTTCTGGAGCAGTGGAAGCTGTTGCTACAATACAGGTACTTAGTGTAGCTTTCTTTCTTTTGCTTGAAACCCTTAACAACTTTCGTTATTGCTTAACTTATTCATTGGACTTTTCTGGCAATAGAGAGCGTGCTGTCCTGCTTTTCAATAAATTCAAATAAGAAGTTGTTAGCATTTAAGTTCACCTAGGTTAACCCCTTTCTGTACTGTCAAATGCAAAAGGTTCCCCCGTATAGTTTTTACTTTTGTTTTTTTGAGTAAAGGTGGCAAACCCACCCCGCGTCATTAAAGAGATTATAATGAAACTACAAAAAAAAACTCACTTCTAATCTCAATACAGACCCCCACAAGTACAAAACACATCACTTATCCTATAAAAACCATCTCCTAATGAGTGCAAACACACTCAGCCTAATACCAGTACAAATCACTTCCTCCTATCCTCAGAACAAAGCACTCCTACCCTCCAGAAGCCAAAGGACATTAGCCTCAATGAAGGTCACCTCAACATCATATCATTAAACTTTTTATGCAACTAGTTTTGAGCAACATTTTGGATTTAAGACGAGAGGCCACTCTGTCTGATGTTCTCATGCACATCTGATTGATAGTGCACTCCCGTTCTTTCTCGGCCTTCTCGAAAGAGATGCCAATCGAATTAGTAAGATTATTTAAAACATAATTGGTGATGAAATCCATTAACGCCAGATTTTTGGGAACTATACCATCACAACATTGACCCAGAGGCTTGGACTGCACTGCGCTACCTTCATATAATGCGGCATGGGAAGCCATGGCGCCATTGCCCTTCCCCTTGACTGTGTCGTCACCTTTTCATTTAGTTCACCTTTTCATTTATTGCACGACCGCTCAACCAGCGCTAGACTGAACAGATCAGAAAGCCAAAATCCATCTGGCCCACGTCATTAGGCCCATCACAACCCACACTCTCCTCCTGACCCAGCTTTCCAGCTGACCCATTACTAATTGGTTTAGCCATCTCCTCAGACCCAAATCGTAATGGGCTTGGAAGGCCCATCACAACCCTCATCACGAGGCCCATCCGAGCACAGCTGTATAGACGGATCAGGTATGCTTTCTGTCCTCAAAGAAGTGGAATCCATACCCGCATCGAGCCCCATGCCACCCAAGCCACCGTTCAAGATCTCGTGATTGTTCAAATTCAAAAAAAAAAAAAAAAAAAAATTCTGCCCACGTGCCCAACGTTCACTGGCTCTGTGGTTGACGAGGACGTGTGGTGATGTGATCCCCTCTGCCACTTGCGACTCATGTTCCCGCTACGCCGCCTGTGACTCACGCAGCTGCTACGCCACCGAGGAACTCGTCGGTCTTTCGTCGTTACCGATGATCTCAACTCTGCATTCGACAGTGTCCCTAGCAGTCGTCAGCATCCCATTAAAATCAGTTTTTCCAACCTTTCGTCCTCCATCGTCGTTGATGACCTTAGCATCTGACATAGTCACTTCATACATCACAACGCCCATCACACTTACGCCCCCCCGGTGAACCACGTTA
This sequence comes from Agave tequilana, assembly GCA_038442645.1. Taxonomy (NCBI): domain Eukaryota; kingdom Viridiplantae; phylum Streptophyta; class Magnoliopsida; order Asparagales; family Asparagaceae; genus Agave; species Agave tequilana. Next base: position 31,680 of record JAVJIF010026904.1, on the reverse strand, counting down.
GCGAAGGAAGGAGTTTTGTAGATACCTCCATCCACCTCCGACCCTATCACTGTCAACCTGTCCGCCTTCGACGATGAGTCCACCTTAAAGCATAGCTTAAGGCACCCCTCTCCAGTGAGTCCAGCGATTTGCTACTTATTGAGCTTGATACGCACATCTACGTCCTCACTCCGGCCACCACCAGTCGACTTCCCTACATACACTTTCATTGCATCTCTGCACTTGTAGATGACGGCCACATGGCCTACCTTCCGATAGGTGAAGCAGACAGTACCATTGTGGCAATTAAACTTCCAATGGCCCAGTTGTCCACAATGGTGACATCCGGAACCGGCCATACCCCCATCCCCCCCCCCCCCCCCCCAACACCAAACCCTGCGGAGGCAGGGAGCATCCCGAACCTCCCCTCGACGTCTTTTTGTATCCAGACATAACAGCCAATGTAAGAGGAGGAAGGGGAAAACTCACAGGAGAAGGAAGAGGAAGGTTGCATACCCGAAGAGAAATATCATCAAACACATGAGTGCAAGATGAAGAAGAGAATATGGGGTCACAACAGAGAGATCAGAGTTCAAAATATACACAAACACCTCCCAACAAAATAACAAACAACGGCTATGGAGAAAAGAAAGGGACAAGAGAGGAGATGGAGGAGACGGAGGTGATGAGAGGAGTGATGAAGAAAAGGAAGAAAGGGGGATGAAATAAAGTGAAGGGAGAGACAGAATCAGCAGCGGATTTAGGAGGAAGTTGGAGGGGAGAGGAAATAGAGAGGGAAGAAGGACCGGTATGCCGGAGAAGGTGGAGGGGGTGGCTCTTCCTGAAAGCAAAGATCTCTCTAAGAAGGTGGAGGGCCAGTTTTTTTTACATAGTTCCAGTGTGGAATATGTTCAACTCATAATGGTTCCAACTGCAAGTCTTGTGTCTACTGGATCTCTTGTTGGGAATGCGGTATGGTCAGTAAGAGAAGGGTGTCAAATATCAAGGAACTGGAAGAAATTGGTGGTGACATCATTGTCTATCTTTAATGGTACTGTTTGGAAATGGTACAAGGCTATACCCATTTTTTGTGCATAGGGGAAAAGAAAATATATGCCTCCTAGTTTTGCTGGTAATTTGGTATTAGAGCTGTCAAAATTGAGTTATGAAGCAGGTACTGATAATGCAATTAAACACAACAATGCAAGGTCCTTATTCAGAACAAGAGAGAAAAGCTTATACTCATTCTGGACTTTTGTGTCTTGTAATGTTTCCCAATGGTACCAATTGTTATCGGGGCCAAAAGATCTCGCTATGATTGGTCACAGGTCTATCTTGGCAACAATAACTGATGAGGACATCACGCAGTTCTTTATTTATCTTCTTCTCATGCCTTAGCTAATTATATTAGTATTTTGTTTTAGTTGTATTTGTGTTCCTTTGTGGGCGTTTAGTACCACATCGGTTATTTCCCAGTACTCCTTTTTTGTAAAGCCTATATAAGGCCCCTTGAACTATTGGAATAGGCAATGAATTATTGAATAAAAAAAAACTTCCTCAAATTATTTGGTAATTCTTGAGTCTCTTGTGCTCTCGAGTTTTGAGTGAGAAGCTCGCGTAAGGGGTGGAAACCCAAATTTTATCTTTTTCTCAATTTAAATTTTGGTCTCGATTTTGAAGGTGATTGCGATCCAGGTGGTTTTACATCATTTTGGTATCAGAGCCCCGGTTTTCAATCCCCTTCAAAACTTCCTTTTTCCAAATTTTTTTTTCCAGTCTCCAAACCCTAGATCTATTCCAGATCCATTCAAAAAAAAAAAAAGAAAAAAAAATTATTACACTGTTAAAAAAAAAAGGAAAATACAGTGAAAAAAAAACCATCGAAAATCCCTGATTATTCCAAACCGCACTGTTCATCTCCTCATCGTCATCGCGCCATCACCATCGACGCCCCCGCCCCCGCCGCCGCCGACAGCAACGCCACCTCCCGCCGCCTGCACTGTTCAGCGTCACCACCGCAGCCGGAGCGCCGCCTTCGTCCTCGTCCACCGCAACAGGATCTACCGCCGCCGCTCGTCGTTGTCGTCATCCCTGCCCCACGCCGCCTCTGCCGCCACAGCCGTCGTCGCCCTCCACCACGGAAGTCGACGCCACCGAAGATCTCCAACATCTCCGGCGACTTCAACCACCCTGCTCCGGCCACTCCACCTCCCCTGGCACCACCTCCGTCACTGTCGCCGTGCCCAGGGTCAAGACCTAAGGGCGGATCGAAGTGAACAAGGGCTGATCGGACTCGTCGGCGCTCCCCGATCCCCATCGTCCTCTCCGGTGGCTCGTCGAAGCTTCCGGAGACCCGATTCAACGCCACCTCCGTCGTCAACCCCCCTCGTCGGCACCTCCTCGGAGTCGCCGCTATCTCCTCCGCCCCCCCTGTGCCGCCAGCATCCCCATCGAAGCCATCATCATCGTCAGATCCGACGAAGCTGACGCCGTCGCCGTCGTCTTCCTCCCGGGTTCGTCGGCGCTCGCAGATCCACATCTCTCCTCCGATCTCCGCCATATTCGCCGCCGCTGCATCGCCATCAGCCCTTCTCGGCGAGATCCCAGACGACTTCACCGCCGACATCGCCTCGCCGCCGCCGCCTTTCGTCGCCCGTCCCCTGCCCTAGCTGCGGGAGCGACCGAAAGAGTCGGGTTAGGGCTTCATCAACACCCCCAGCCTTTAAACAGGCGAGCCCAGAGTCCGACCGACCCGGGTTCACTCAAGTCCACCAGACCCATCACAACGAGCCCCTGCCTTAAGTAGGCGAGCCCGACTTGGGTTGAATCCAACCGGACCCAAGTCCGGTCCAAGCCGAGCAGACCAAGCCCAGGTTGAACCGGGTCTGGTTCAACCTGAATTAAAACCAGATCAAGTCTGACTCAGTTCAGTTCCGGAGGCCGTTCCGGACTCGTTTCAAGTCCGAATTGATCCGTTTTCGAGGTAGTGGATTCGTGACGACCAGTACTACGCGCCTACAGCAGTCTCATCCAGGTTTGAGCTACGGTCTTCTTCCCAGGCGTGAACGACTCCACCTCAGGTGATATCATAACTTGACCTAGTTCATTAACTGTTTATTACTTGCAACTACTATACGGATTGCTGTAATTTGTTGGTAGAAATGCTATTTGCGTCGATCTAGTGGTTGCATCTTCGCATCATTTTAGGAACGCATTTTTATTTACATTTGAGCCTTAAACTTTATGGAATTTTTGTTTAGTGCATGCATTTAGTTTAACCGACTTTAGGGCTCTCCATTGCATCTGCTTGCTTGCTTGAGTCATCATGACTAATCAGCATGATAGGGACTCCCACTTAGACCAGCTACACAATTTCCATCAGGGTCATATGTCCGTTAATGAGTACATTACAATATTTAAGGACTTAACCCTTCGTAGTGAAGTGAGAGAGCACCCTTCTGAGACTCTAACTAGGTTTATTTGGGGTTTACGGCCTAAGATAAAACGTGCTATGATTACTGGCCCCTATGACCTAGACACCGTTGAAGATGCCTTTGATGTGGCCTTAAAATTAGATGTGACTTTCAAAACGCTAATCAATGCCAAGGTCAAATGTTCTAACTGTAAGGGCTATGGACATTATCATTATCAGTGCCCCTCGGAGAGTCAACCTGTTAGAACTATGCCCACTGATGAAGTTGACGATTCAAAGACTGTTGAGGATGTCCAAGTTTCTTTTAAAACTGTTAACATAATTGAAGACATAGCAGTTGATTCTGTCACACCGATTATTGAGGAAATTAACATGTCTTCTGATAGTGCCAATGTTGACGTGAACGAGACAGTTGAGCCTAACATACCCACTGTGCCTAGTCAGCTAGTCGAGTCTCCTTGTGTTGAACCTAGTTTTATGGTTATTCCTATTAATCCATCTTTTGGGGAGTCACCTGAATTTCTTGCCAAGGTCCAGCAAATGGTTTCTAATACTTATTCTTCGGGTTGTTTAGAGTTTGCATCCGAGTCCTCTGTACCTCCATCTTTAGGTGTGTGTCCTTCTAGGCATATCATATCTCTCATTCTCCCATCGTTAGGAGTTATGCTTAGAATATCTAATGCATTGCGTCTGCCTGTTGCACATATTGATGATATCACTAGGCTGATAGCAATTTGCAATAAACCCTACAAATTTGCTGCATACCCATATAGTATTTTGCAGGAATTTACAGTTGATAACAGGGTGATTGCTTACGAGTTGGATAGCCCGTGGGATCCTGGTATCAGCTCCGTTTTTAGCCAGGATGATGCACCTCGCTCTACTCCCTGTTCCTTGATCGTGCTGCTATCTTCCACCGCCGATCTGTCACGGAGACCAGTTCCTCCTCCGCCACCATGGTCTCGACATGATGTTCCCATGCTGCTGCCACGACCACCACCTTGGCCCGATTGAGATGCTTCGTGAGGAGGGTCCTCATTCGACAGGGTCGAGTTCCTCCCACCCCGAGGGAATTGATGAGGACATCACGCAGTTCTTTATTTATCTTCTTCTCATGCCTTAGCTAATTATATTAGTATTTTGTTTTAGTTGTATTTGTGTTCCTTTGTGGGCGTTTAGTACCACATCGGTTATTTCCCAGTACTCCTTTTTTGTAAAGCCTATATAAGGCCCCTTGAACTATTGGAATAGGCAATGAATTATTGAATAAAAAAAAACTTCCTCAAATTATTTGGTAATTCTTGAGTCTCTTGTGCTCTCGAGTTTTGAGTGAGAAGCTCGCGTAAGGGGTGGAAACCCAAATTTTATCTTTTTCTCAATTTAAATTTTGGTCTCGATTTTGAAGGTGATTGCGATCCAGGTGGTTTTACATCAATATTAGTTGGTGATTAGCTTCAACAAGGTGTTTGGAAGCTTATCATGGTGATTCCGGTGCCAAAGCTTAAAGATCATACATTTGCACTCGGTGGATCGCGTTTGGGAGCAAGTCTACTTGAAGATGGAAGATCGTCAAGAGACATAGGTATCCTAGTTTAGATTTTGAGTTTTTAGATCCATTTGTAAAGTTTAGAATAGTTGATATGCTCAAGTGCACACATACACACACGTTTCATGTTTTGGATTTGGTTTTCATGAATAGTAAATCAAAACAAGTTTACCTTATTTCTATGTATATTAGATATGTTCTAGATATACATACATGGTTTAAACTTGCTAAACAAACTTATTTTGATATCCCTATTCATGTGTTGAAAAGCCAAGTTTGATAAAAATACAAGAGTTTGTTTTTGATAAAAATGAGAAGAAACAAAAATGATTTCATATGCTTGATATTTGAGTAGAAATGATTATCACATATTTATATATCAATGCAATATGGTAAAAATACTTTTGGGAATTTTTACAAGTGTTAAAAGATTTTTTAACAAAATATTTTTTTCCCAGTTTTTCAGACCTGGTGCTGGCTGTCAGGCCAGTTCGGTCGACTGGGCGGTCGACCGAATCTAGGTCCGGTCGACCGTGCAGTCGACCGACGTGCACGGACTTGTGCACGTCTGCAGCACAGTGGTCCGGTCGACTGGACGGTCGACCGCTGCAGAGAGCTCTGCTCTCTGTTTGTTTCGGTCGACCGGGCGGTCGACCGGAGGCTCCAACGGGTCATAATATGACCGTTGGACGGTCGACCGGCCGGTCGACCGTTAGGCCAGTCAGGCTGACACGTCAGCCTAACGGCTAATTTTTTCCTAGGGGCTATATATACCCCATTTCTTCATTGTTTTGGCCAAGATTTTTTGAGCTAAAAATTCCAGACTTTCTCTAGTGTTTAAAAGAGTTTTTAAAAGAGTTTTTAAGCCAAAAAGATTTCATCTTATTTGTTTTTGGGTTTTTGGAAAATCAAAGAAAGCTAGGGTTTTGGGAGATTGTTTTGTTTTTCATTTTCTATCTTTTACAAGTGATTTCCCAAGTAGTTTTTCTTTGTTGCTGGTTTCCAAAAAACACCTTGATTCCACACTTGAGCTATCACCTATCCTAATCTATTAGGATCTTGTTTTTGTGGAAAAAGAAAAGAGAAAAGAAAGAAAGATTGTGTTTGTGGTCTTTGTAACCACTTATTGTAAACCCTCCTTGCTTTTGTGAATCCCTCTTCGGTAGAGGTGATCGGAGTGGTATTGGTTTGGATCCCTCTTTGGTAGAGGTGATTGTGTTTGTTGTGAGCCTCTTCGGTAGAGGTTGTTGTTGTTATTGTTTGTTGTTGGCTACGGGCCGTATCCCTCTTCGGTAGAGGTGGATTGTGGTTGTATAGCCTCGGTGGCTTTGTAAGGTTGAGAGAGGAGTTCGGTACTCCTATAGTGGATTGGAAATCCTACACGGTGGTGTAGGCGGGGATGTAGAGTTGGGTACTCGAACCTCGAAACAAATCTTTGTGTTAGCGTTTGATCCAATTTCTCTCAACTCTACTCTCTTTACTTTGTGCAAGCATCATTTCATTCAAGCATCATTCTTTCATTGCATACATATCTTATACATTGCTTGTGTTGCCTTGCATCTTTTATATAGCAATTCATTCTTATATGCTTGGCTTGATTGTGTGTATTTCATATTGCTTGGATTGCTTGTGTGTGTGTGCCTAACTTATACTCATCCAACAAGAGCTTCACATAGCACCTCAACCCATTTCAAGGGGAATCAAGGGGAGTTAGTCCAGAGCCTCGCAAGGGGAATTCAGCTACACTTGTTGTATTGTATTAGTTTGTGCATAATTTGCATTAGCTTCCGTCATTAGCGCACTTAGTTTTGCAATTAGTTTTAGATTAGCACTAACACCTATTCACCCCCCCTCTAGGTGTCTTTTCAATTGGTATCAGAGCGGGTGCTCCTGATACTTAGGCTTAACATCCTAGGAGTGAGATCCATTTGCTTGCTAATCTATTATTTGCATTTGCTTGTTTGCACACATTTAGTTTACCATGGCCTTCATGACCCCACCTATGTATGACCCTTCCAACATTCATGTTTGGAAGATTAGGATGACCGTTTATTTGCAAACCCTAGGTCATAAAGTTTATCTTGCTATTACCAAGGAATCCTTCCTTAGTGATCGCAATCATATAGGGGCCAATGCACAAGCCCTAGAGGCCATTAGAAGCACTTTGTCTAAAGATTATCTTTTATGTGTTTCTAACTTTGATTCCGCTTTTGTAGTGTGGAACAAATTGACAACCACCAACACCTCCAAGCTTCAAGTCCAAATCCAACAAGAAGAGGAATCTAGTGGAGAATCCGAACCACAACAATGCTATATGGTCCAAGGGAATGACTCCCTTGAGGTACACTCGGAAACTCAACTAGATAGTAATGATCGTGCTAGTTCTTCAAATGATTTTGTTGATCCCCATGCTTTAAATGAAGAACTATCTATCGTTTGTGAAAAATTGATAGAAAAATATAAAGTTTTGAAAAAGGAAAGTCTAGAAATTGAAAAAGAAAATAAATGTTTGCATTCTAGATTTGATTGTGTTTTGCAAGAGAAAGAGGAGATTGCTAATGAGAGGGATTCATTAAAATCTCAACTTGATCTTGCACTTAAAGAAAATAACTTTTTGAAGTCTAAAAATGATTGCCATGCTATTTTGAAGAAAAATGAAAATTTGTCTTCAAAAGGTGATTTTGTTTTAAAAGAAAATGATTCTTTGAAAATTAAGATTGCTTCAATTTCTAAAGATTTAGAAATGTGTTTAAAGAAAATATTGTTTTACAAAATAAGATAGATGCACATGTTTGCCATGCTAGGGTAGTTCCATCTCCTAATGCATGTACCTCTTCTTCTAGAATTAATGATGATATTTGTTTGCTAAAGAAGAGTGTAGATTGTTTGGGCTCCACTATGAGCCAATGTGCCATGAACCACACACGCTTGGAATCCTTGGTTCGAAAGAAACAAGTTCCAACTTTTATGCATACACACCCTCCACGGCATACACATGCTCCACACGGACACCATCAACACATGTATGCTCATGTGTACACATGTACACATTGTGGCCGAAAAGGCCATCTTGCTAAATTTTGTTATGATAGATTAAATGTTTCAAATTTAGCAAAGAAATTTGTTTGGGTTAGGGAAGGGACTAACCCCCATGGACCCAACAAGATGTGGGTACCAAAGCCCACCCCTCCTATTGTTTTTGATGTAGGTGTGGGCTCTCACTTGACGTGAGAGTAATGACACCTTGGAGTGGATGCGTTCCGGACTTAAAAGAAATCATTTGGATGCATCACTTTCAAGGGAAGATTTGGTGGAGAGGACCACCACGTTTTGGAGACAAGGAAAGTTGCTCCTTCGGTTTTGGTAACTATCCTAACTCCTCATTTATTGTTTACATGCTTGCAATATTCATGTTTATAGCATGTTTTTGATGTCTATGGATTAGTATGTTCATTCCATGTTTATTAGATCCTTGACACACATGTATAGTATTTGAGACACACTTGCTTATATGAACTCATATTTAGTGTTCTCACCTTTTGTTTAAGCTATAATGTACATCATGAATCTAATACATGTGAATTTACATAGTAATCATGTTTTAGTTTTCTCATGATGATTTTTTTGTTGTTTTATGCTTTATGTGGTATAAACTAGTTTAGATGTAGATTTTATCAAAACTTGCATGTATGCATGTACACATAGTGAGAACAAATTGACTTTTATATGTTTGCACTTCATGCTCATTTGTACCCACTATATGCACATGTATAAGCTAGTTTTGATGATTCCTTCATTTATGCTTGCTATGCCTATTTTCATGTTTTTACTTCATGTATATGTATTTTGAATTCAAACCTAATAAATATACATGTATACCCATGAGTCTTTTGCCTTCATGCAAATAATTTTAATGGACTCGTTTACGGTTGGGATATGTATGTATATTGTTAGATTTGGATGAATCATACATATACCTAGAAGTTTGATAAACGAATTTTTGATGAATCTTTGCTTGTTTTATATAGCAAAATAATATTCGTGTTTGTTTTGATACTTCATGTTTTTCGACACTAGTATAAATCCTAGTCTAAATGTTTTGTGTTTTGTTTTTATGTTTTATGTCTTGATTACATGTTTAAATGTTAGTTTTCATTAAAACTAGAAGATTTATATTTGTACATATGATGGGCTACAAATAAATCTATATATGTTTGGGATTGAATGCTTGTTTGTTCCCATTAGATGTGCTAGTATAGTCTAGTTTTGATGATTCATACACTTTAAACTTGTATTCCATTTTTGATATTTGTTTTTATGATTATGAGTTTTCATTTCATGTATATGTGTATTTTGCCAAACTTAAAGATATACATGTATACCCCTTGAGTCATTTGCCTTTCATGCAAATATCTATTATGGACTCAAAGTGTGTTTAAGGGATATGTATGTATACTTCTTGTGTTGACAAATCATACATATACCTTGAAAAGAATTGGTATCAAATTGTTTTAATGAAAAGCTAAATTTTCATACTTTTCATGCTTTTCATGTTTTCCTTGAATTGGTATTTAAACTTCATGTATATGTTTACCTTATCCAAACCATTAGATATACATGAATATCCTTTTTGAGCCACGTGCCTTCATGCATATATCCTTGTGGACTCGTTTGTATCTTGGATGTGTATGTATACTTTGGTTTGTATTAGACATACATATGTCTTGAAGATTAAATAATATTAATTTTTAGTTTTCTTGTTTAAAGGAATAATTGAACTTAATTGAACAAATTTTCATGATTGTGATCTCCATACTTGACTTGTACACTCACATTTATTATTTGCTCATGTTTTGTTTTCATGAGACATTTTTATGCTTAATTGGATTAGAGTGTTGATTATCATGTGGATTTCATTTTTATGAAAAATGATTTGTATTTATTCCTTGCTTGAAGGATTTCGTACTAGTTAACAAAACTTTTCATTTTAACTAGTTCATATTCTTCGTTATAATATGAGATATACACTTGACCCTATTCTTTCAATTGGTATCATTGAACACTTTCAATTGGTATCAATTTTTGATCTTTTTGTATACTCATATATGTTTTGTATATGTATGCTTACTCTTTCAAGAATATCAATGTCAATTGGTATCTAATTTTCATACGTATATATACTTGTTTATGCTAAGCTTGAAAAAATTTTCTATTGTTTGATTTGTTTTCAATTGGTATCTTAACAAGCTTATGCATATGTTTAGTTGGTATTTCATAAAGGGGGAGAAAATTTGATGTTGTCTTTCAATTGGTATTTGATTTCCACTCCCTTGCTTTATGTTAAAATATAGTTTCAAATTGGTATTATATGTTTAAAAGAACACATTTCTCTTAATGATATCAAGATGTTTATGTTAAATGTTTTAAATTGGTATCTCAAAATTTTGTTTAAGAAAAACATATTTATTTTACATTGCCTATATGTGTATAAATTCATGTTGAGTGTATCTTGTATTGAAGAGCTTGACAACTCTTCCTTATGTGGTACACGTGTGTAGGGGGAGCTTCACATCTCCTTTTATGCATTACATATTTTGTGTTATGTGAATTAGGGCGCGTCTTCCTTTCTTCATGTAACTCATATGTGTAGGGAAGCTAACTTAGCGTCTTCCTCTTCATGAATGTATATAGCATATAACATTTATTAATCTTTATTTATCTTCATTTGGTATCAAGATGCTTCATTGACATATTTTTAATTGATATCATGTTTGTAGTCACCCCTTATTGACCTTGTTTTTGTTTTAGACAAAAAGGGGGAGACCATTGTTTGTATTGTTTTGTTTGACTAAAAAGGGGGAGAAAAATTTTTACCCCTCATTGTATTTATAGTTTTTGAATGTTTACCCCTTTGTTGATGATTGACAAAAAGGGGAGAAAGATTTTAGTTTTGTTTTATATATATGCATAGTTATGTTTTTGCATATATTAAGTTTAATATAGTTTAATGTATGTTTATTGGTATCTAGAGCATCTAGAAAATGTTTATTTGTTAATTGGTATCTAGAGCATGCTTTGCTTTAAATATTTCATTGGTATCTAGAACCTTTATTGTTTATGCATATTTGTGCATTCATGTTTTTAAGAGCCTTCATTGCATATTATTATGTGTATTTTGCTATGCATGAGTTAAGGGGGAGCTTCCTTGAAGCTTTGCTTTAATCCATGCATATATAACTCCATGAGTTTTGTCATCATCAAAAAGGGGGAGATTGTTGGCCCAAAGGCCTTCCACCCTAGTTTTGATGATGATTAACTCATGTAGTTATGTTTACTAATAATCTTGTATTGTCTAAGTTTCAGATCATTAACCAAGATATTAGTTGGTGATTAGCTTCAACAAGGTGTTTGGAAGCTTATCATGGTGATTCCGGTGCCAAAACTTAAAGATCATACATTTGCACTCGGTGGATCGCGTTTGGGAGCAAGTCTACTTGAAGATGGAAGATCGTCAAGAGACTTAGGTATCCTAGTTTAGATTTTGAGTTTTTAGATCCATTTGTAAAGTTTAGAATAGTTGATATGCTCAAGTGCACACATACACACACGTTTCATGTTTTGGATTTGGTTTTCATGAATAGTAAATCAAAACAAGTTTACCTTATTTCTATGTATATTAGATATGTTCTAGATATACATACATGGTTTAAACTTGCTAAACAAACTTATTTTGATATCCCTATTCATGTGTTGAAAAGCCAAGTTTGATAAAAATACAAGAGTTTGTTTTTGATAAAAATGAGAAGAAATAAAAATGATTTCATATGCTTGATATTTGAGTAGAAATGATTATCACATATTTATATATCAATGCAATATGGTAAAAATACTTTTGGGAATTTTTACAAGTGTTAAAAGATTTTTTAACAAAATATTTTTTTCCCAGTTTTTCAGACCTGGTGCTGGCTGTCAGGCCAGTTCGGTCGACTGGGCGGTCGACCGAATCTAGGTCCGGTCGACCGTGCAGTCGACCGACGTGCACAGACTTGTGCACGTCTGCAGCACAGTGGTCCGGTCGACCGGACGGTCGACCGCTGCAGAGAGCTCTGCTCTCTGTTTGTTTCGGTCGACCGGGCGGTCGACCGGAGGCTCCAACGGGTCATAATATGACCGTTGGACGGTCGACCGGCCGGTCGACCGTTAGGCCAGTCAGGCTGACACGTCAGCCTAACGACTAGTTTTTTCCTAGGGGCTATATATACCCCATTTCTTCATTGTTTTGGCCAAGATTTTTTGAGCTAAAAATTCCAGACTTTCTCTAGTGTTTAAAAGAGTTTTTAAAAGAGTTTTTAAGCAAAAAAGATTTCATCTTATTTGTTTTTGGGTTTTTGGAAAATCAAAGAAAGCTAGGGTTTTGGGAGATTGTTTTATTTTTCATTTTCTATCTTTTACAAGTGATTTCCCAAGTAGTTTTTCTTTGTTGCTGGTTTCCAAAAAACACCTTGATTCCACACTTGAGCTATCACCTATCCTAATCTATTAGGATCTTGTTTTTGTGGAAAAAGAAAAGAGAAAAGAAAGAAAGATTGTGTTTGTGGTCTTTGTAACCACTTATTGTAAACCCTCCTTGCTTTTGTGAATCCCTCTTCGGTAGAGGTGATCGGAGTGGTATTGGTTTGGATCCCTCTTTGGTAGAGGTGATTGTGTTTGTTGTGAGCCTCTTCGGTAGAGGTTGTTGTTGTTATTGTTTGTTGTTGGCTACGGGCCGTATCCCTCTTCGGTAGAGGTGGATTGTGGTTGTATAGCCTCGGTGGCTTTGTAAGGTTGAGAGAGGAGTTCGGTACTCCTATAGTGGATTGGAAATCCTACACGGTGGTGTAGGCGGGGATGTAGAGTTGGGTACTCGAACCTCGAAACAAATCTTTGTGTTAGCGTTTGATCCAATTTCTCTCAACTCTACTCTCTTTACTTTGTGCAAGCATCATTTCATTCAAGCATCATTCTTTCATTGCATACATATCTTATACATTGCTTGTGTTGCCTTGCATTTTTTATATAGCAATTCATTTTTATATGCTTGGCTTGATTGTGTGTATTTCATATTGCTTGGATTGCTTGTGTGTGTGTGCCTAACTTATACTCATCCAACAAGAGCTTCACATAGCACCTCAACCCATTTCAAGGGGAATCAAGGGGAGTTAGTTCAGAGCCTCGCAAGGGGAATTCGGCTACACTTGTTGTATTGTATTAGTTTGTGCATAATTTGCATTAGCTTCCGTCATTAGCGCACTTAGTTTTGCAATTAGTTTTAGATTAGCACTAACACCTATTCACCCCCCCTCTAGGTGTCTTTTCAAGTCTGACCGGAGTTGATCCGACTCAGATCCGACTCACTGAGCCAACCCACACCAGTCAAAGCTGATTTGAGCCAGACTGACTCGAGCCGAGCTGTCTGAGCCGAGCCGACCTGACTAAACCAATTCAGTCAAGCAGCAATGCATATCAGTCCAGAGGCTGTTTCTTGCCCGTTCGAAGTCTGTTTGATCTCTATTTAAAGCGTTGGGTACGTAACTGAGTCCCGGAGCTAGTGAAAAGATTTTCGCAGCATTCAAACAACAAGTCTGATCTTCACAAGCTCTGTTTGGTGCCAGTATTGTTCCAACTGCAGGTCAGTAGCATAATTCGAGCTTGTTTTAGGCCTGATTTGTGCCGTTCTCGAGACAGCCATCTTTCAGACCCTATTACAGTTGTCCAAAATTTTTGTTGGTGATCTCAGCTCTCTAGTGTGGCTATTTTTTCAAAGATCTTAGAGAATTTTTTGCTTTAGTGCGTGAACGACTCACCCTTTCAGGTGCACTCTAATTTGATCTGAATTGTCAATTACCTATTATTTGTAATACTAGTGGACTACAATAATTTGCTAGTGGTATTTGTGATTTGCTTTTATCTAGTGATTGCATCATTATCTGTTATTCTCATCAATTGTAAAAATTGAACCTCTAAGAAATTACACTAGAGGTGACCATGAAAGTAGTGCCCATGATTGACGTGCTAGGAAAGGAGAAATAGCGTGTAGATTTAAGCTAGAAGATTTTAAATTTGATGGTTACTGTGATCTTCGTGTTTTTAGTGAGAGGCTAGCCAATATGAAATGCTACTTTGATTAGTATGGGTTTCTCGAAGTGATTAGAGTCCTATTTGCTAGGAGAAAACTCATAAAGTCAGCTAAAATTTAGTGGGACTCGATAGTGAGAAGTTGTATGAGACGTAGGATTGTTATAGAGTCTTGGAAAGAAATAAAAGAAAAGCTTAAGGAAAAGTACTTTTTCGAATATTATAGGAACCGTCTCTTAGACTAGCCACATAACCTCCGTCGGGGTGATATGTTAGTTCAAGATTACATAGCCAAATTTGAGGATTTAACCCTTTGTTGTGATGTCAGATAGCATCCTTCTCATACTGTAACTAGATTTGTTTGGGGTTTAAGGTCTAAAATAATGCATGTTATGATCACTGGCTCCTATGATTTGGACAACGTTGAAGAGGCTTTTGATGTTGCCTTAAAGATGACTAGACTTTCAAAAGGTTAGTCAATGCCAAGGCCTTGTGTTCCAAGTGTGAGAAATATGAGCACTATGATTATTAGTGCCTCTCGAAAAGTCAACATATCTGCATTGTATCTAATGATGATGTTGATGGCTTGAAGGTTGTTGAGGATGTCTACGTTTCTTCTAATACTACTAGTATAACTGAAGATATATCAGTTGGTTCTGATACACCGATTTTTGATGAGTCATGCTTCCTATGAAGGTACTAGTAAAGTAGTGGATGCGATAGTCGAGTCTGTACATTATTAATTGTTGTTATTCATGTCATGATACTAGTGATTCTGTGCCTGAATTAGTAGGTCTAGTGTCTCTAGTCAGTTTTTTAGGTATTCATTTGACACACCTTTGATAGAGGATGAGATTGATCATGAGACAGTTGATTCTAACATCATTACATTTACATCTAGTGGGCCATTTGAGTCCCCTCGTGCTGATTATGATTTTATGATCGTTTCTACTGAGTCATTTTCTAGTGACTTATTAGAGTTCTTTTTTATGATACAATAGGTGGTTTCTAGTGCCTTTTCTTTTACTGGTTGTTTATAGCTTATCCCTGAGGTCAATTTACTATTAGAGGGATTCGATGTGTGTCATCCTAGGTATCTCATATATTTTTTCCTATCGTCAGGAGTTATGCCTAGAGTACCTACTGCATTGCATTTTTCATGATGATGATATCGTTAGACAGTTAACAATTACAATGAAAACTATAAATTTTTTGTATATCCATATAGTATGTTGCAGAAATTTGCAGTTGACAGTGAGATAATTGTTACGAGTCACTGTGAGATTGTGAGAAATTCACGCGTTTGGCGCATATATTCCCCTAGAGTTCTGAGGAGGCTTGCTTTCATGATTGACGAGTTGGACATCTTATGAAATTTTGGTATCAGCTCCGTCTTCAGTAGGGATGATGCACCTCTGTTTACTATCTGTGCCTTGATCGAGCTATCATTTTTTATAGCCAACCCATCACGAAGGCAATCTCCACCACCATGGTCTCGACGTGATGCGCTAGTGCTGCTGTCACGGCTACCACCTTGGCCTGATTAAGGTGACTTGTACGGATTGTTCAGTCGACCCGGTCATGCTTGCCATTTGTTATCACTGCATTCACCAGAGATGAATGCTTTCAAGCCGGAGAGAATTAATGGTGATCAATTATTCATTTGTTTTTTTATTGTAATTTTTGGTTCTTTTTTTATTGCTTTAGTTGTTTAGTCTCACGTCACTTGTGATGGAGAATCTTTCTCGGTCGGAGTCTATTTAAAGAGGTTCAACCCAATGAGTAAGGGAGATGATGATTATGAATGAATTGATCAACTATTTGCTTTGGTATTGGTTCTAATCTCATGGATTGAATCAACGACTGTGAAATCAAGATCCGGGTTGTGATCTATGATCATATATTTTCTTTAAATTATATTTATTTTCCCCCTTTGTTCTTTCCCAAATCCCTGTTTTTCTCCAAATCCATCAAATCTCCACAACAAACCCTAATTTCTCCTTCCATATCACTAGGGTTTGATATTTTGGTGATAACATTGGAAAAGGATTGATCCAAATCTCTCACCCAGGTGATCTCTTACACACTTTTGCAACTTAGTCACAAAAGATGTAAAGAGCTAAACAAATTAACATGAAAAGAAAATGTTTAGTAAACTCAATCTCATTAGCTACCAATTTCAACACAAGTCTTGGCCTTACATATAGGTCTACATCAAGTAGATCCCACCACAATCAATGTGGGGACTAAACATAAACTAAGTAAAACAACCAAAAATAAACTAAAATAAAAGCACAAATAAGATAACAATGTCCCTTTCATTCTCCTTCCTAGCTTGAAAGCATTCATCTTCGGTGAATGTAGTGATAGCAAACGTCAAGCATGTCCGGGTCGAACTAAAGAGTCTCCTTGCATGAAGCATCTCAATCGGGCTGGTGGTGGTCGTGAAACCGGCATTCATGACTAGAAAAAGTCGAATCTTCCCTATTGAAAATCGAACTGATACCAGAATCCCATGAGATATTCAACTCATGGTAATGGAAGCAATCCTTTTCAGAACTCTATAAGAACCTGTACGTCGAGTGTGCAATCTCCTTACAGTTCTTGGAGGGAACCACTCAAAGTGAACCAAAACTATCACTTCATTATCAGGTGCAAAATTCTTACAAAACATTATATAGATATGTAGCAAATTTGTAGTCATCATTGTAAATTACTATCTATCTAGGGATCTCATTGTGTGTAACAAACAAATGCAACTGACTCACTATCTAACTGCTAAAGATAAAAAAAGATATATGAATTTTCTAGGAGGACGTACATCAAATAATGCTCATGGTATAACATCACTAGGGTCAATATGAAAAAACTCAGGAGAGAACTCCAAATATCACTTAAAGAAAAGAAAACGTTAGGAGTAACCATAACAGACTTAACCTTTATTTCCTGACTCTCTTTAAGAAATAGATCCAAATTCGTGTTTTTAGTGATAGGCTAGCCAATATGAAATGCTACTTTGATTAGTATGGGTTTCTCGAAGTGGTTAGAGTCGTATTTGTTAGGAGAAAACTCATAAAGTCAGCTAAAATTTAGTGGGACTCGATAGTGAGAAGTTGTATGAGATGTAGGATTGTTATAGAGTCTTGGAAAGAAATAAAAGAAAAGCTTAAGGAAAAGTACTTTTTCGAATATTATAGGAACCGTCTCTTAGACTAGCCACACAACCTCCGTTGGGGTGATATGTTAGTTCAAGATTACATAGCCAAATTTGAGGATTTAACCCTTTGTTGTGATGTCAGATAGCATCCTTCTCATACTGTAACTAGATTTGTTTGGGGTTTAAGGTCTAAAATAAGGCATGTTATGACCACTGGCTCCTATGATTTGGACAACGTTGAAGAGGCTTTTGATGTTGCCTTAAAGATGACTAGACTTTCAAAAGGTTAGTCAATGCCAAGGCCTTGTGTTCCAAGTGTGAGAAATATGAGCACTATGATTATTAGTGCTTCTCGAAAAGTCAACATATCAGCATTGTATCTAATGATGATGTTGATGGCTTGAAGGTTGTTGAAGATGTCTACGTTTCTTCTAATACTACTAGTATAACTGAAGATATATCAGTTGGTTCTGATACACCGATTTTTGATGAGAGTCATGCTTCCTATGAAGGTACTAGTAAAGTAGTGGATGCGATAGTCGAGTCTGTACATTATTAATTGTTGTTATCCATGTC
The DNA here is from genome assembly GCA_038442645.1 of Agave tequilana. Classification (NCBI taxonomy): domain Eukaryota; kingdom Viridiplantae; phylum Streptophyta; class Magnoliopsida; order Asparagales; family Asparagaceae; genus Agave; species Agave tequilana. The sequence continues at coordinate 13,875 of JAVJIF010026904.1, read as the reverse complement.
ATGATACTAGTGATTCTGTGCCTGAATTAGTAGGTCTAGTGTCTCTAGTCAGTTTTTTAGGTATTCATTTGACACACCTTTGATAGAGGATGAGATTGATCATGAGACAGTTGATTCTAACATCATTACATTTACATCTAGGGGCCATTTGAGTCCTCTCATGTTGATTATGATTTTGTGATCGTTTCTACCGAGTCATTTTCTAGTGACTTATTAGAGTTCTTTTTTATGATACAATAGGTGGTTTCTAGTGCCTTTTCTTTTACTGGTTGTTTATAGCTTATCCCTGAGGTCAATTTACTATTAGCGGGATTCGATGTGTGTCATCCTAGGTATCTCATATATTTTTTTCCCATCGTCAGGAGTTATGCCTAGAGTACCTACTGCATTGCATTTTTCTGATGCACATGATGATGATATCGTTAGACAGTTAACAGTTACAATGAAAACTATAATTTTTTTGTATATCCATATAGTATGTTGCAGAAATTTGCAGTTGACAGTGAGATAATTGTTACGAGTCACTCTGAGATTGTGAGAAATTCACGCATTTGGCGCATATATTCCCCTAGAGTTCTGAGGAGGCTTGCTTTCATGATTGACGAGTTGGACATCTCATGAAATTTTGGTATCAGCTCCGTCTTCAGTAGGGATGATGCGCCTCTGTTTACTATCTGTGCATTGATCGAGCTACCATTTTTTATAGCCAACCCATCACGAAGGCAATCTCCACCACCATGGTCTCGACGTGATGCGCTAGTGCTGCTGTCACGGCTACCACCTTGGCCTGATTGAGGTGATTTGTACGGATTGTTCAGTCGACCCGGTCGTGCTTGCCATTTGTTATAACTGCATTCACCAGAGATGAATGCTTTCAAGCCGGAGAGAATTAATGGTGATCAATTATTCATTTGTTTTTTATTGTAATTTTTGGTTGTTCTTTTTTTAGCTTTTTTTATTGCTTTAGTTGTTTAGTCTCACGTCACTTGTGATGGAGAATCTTTCTTGGTAGGAGTCTATTTAAAGAGGTTCAACCCAATGAGTAAGGGAGATGATGATTATGAATGAATTGATCAACTATTTGCTTTGGTATTGGTTCTAATCTCATGGATTGAATCAACGACTGTGAAATCAAGATCCGGGTTGCGATCTATGTTCATATATTTTCTTTAAATTATATTTATTTTCCCCCTTTGTTCTTTCCCAAATCCCTGTTTTTCCCTAAATCCATCAAATCTCCACAACAAACCCTAATTTCTCCTTCCATATCACTAGGGTTTGATATTTTGGAGATAACATTAGAAAAAGATTGATCCAAATCTCTCACCCTGGTGATCTCTTACACACTTTTGCAACTTAGTCACAAAAGATTTAAAGAGCTAAACAAATTAACATGAAAAGAAAATGTTTAGTAAACTCAATCTCATTAGCTACCAATTTCAACACTAGTCTTGGCCTTATATATAGGTCTACATCAAGTAGAAGATCCCACCACAATCAATGTGGGACTAAACATAAACTAAGTAAAACAACCAAAAATAAACTAAAATAAAAGCATAAATAAGATAACAATGTCCCTTTCATTCTCCTCCCTAGCTTGAAAGCATTCATCTTCGGTGAATGTAGTGATAGCAAACGTCAAGCATGTCCGGGTCGAACTGAAGAGTCTTCTTGCAAGAAGCATCTCAATCGGGCTGGTGGTGGTCGTGAAACCGGCATTCATGACTAGAAAAAGTCGAATCTTCCCCATTGAAAATTGAACTGATACCAAAATCTCATGATATATTCAACTCATGGTAATGGAAGCAATCCTTTTCAGAACTCTATAAGAACCTGTACGTTGAGCGTGCAATTTCCTCACAGTTCTTAGAGGGAACCACTCAAAGTGAACCAAAACTATCACTTCATTATCAGGTGCAAAATTCTTACAAAAAATTATATAGATATGTAGCAAATTTGTAGTCATCATTGTAAATTACTATCTATCTAGGGATCTCATTGTGTGTAACAAACAAATGCAACTGACTCACTATCTTAACTGCTAAAGATAAAAAAAAGATATATGAATTTTCTAGGAGGACGTACATCAAATAATGCTCATGGTATAACATCACTAGGGTCAATATGAAAAAACTCAGGAGAGAACTCCAAATATCACTTAAAGAAAAGAAAACGTTAGGAGTAACCATAACAGACTTAACCTTTGTTTCCTGACTCTCTTTAAGAAATAGATCCAAATTCAAAAGATGAACCAGCCTTTTCTCCTCATGCGAGGAGTATATGTGAGTCGACAGTCTGCACGAGGGGATTCTGATGGCTTACTAAATGTAATTAAGCTAGTAACAATTGTCTCACTTCGAGTCTCATCCACTAACATAGGTGTGACAAGTGAATATCTAGTAATATGTACGGGTACACTAGACTGCACTAATTCATGCTAATAATCACTAGTATCCTCAGAAGAAGCATGAAACTCATCAAAAATCTGTGTCAAAATCAACTAATGATCCTCAACTACAATAGTAATCTTGGATGGAACGTAGACATCCTTAACAACTCTTGAGTCGTCAACATCATCACTGGGCACAACATTAACATGTCAACCCTTTGAGGGAAAGTGGTTTGATATTCTATCCTTTAGTCGTGATTCTACCCTCCTTAACTGTAATTGAGATCTTGAAGTTGCCTAAGCATATAATCAAGCTTATCTGACATGTCAGTCTCCTTGTTATCTTGATTATTCATGTTGGTGTTAATCTCACATTAAATATTAAGTGGCCCACTACCCTAATTAATTGTTTTCCCTAATTATGGTTAACTGATATTATGTATGCCCAAATTAAAGTTACATTTGTATAAAGTTATTAAATAATCTTTTGTGGTATTAAGGGACCATGATGGGTGGTTTTATCACAAGGGATTAATTGCAATTGTTGACCCTCATCTCTCCTCCTGAAAAGAAAACAACCCTCCCTCTTTCATTGTGAGTTCCATCATTATTGTGCTTGGGTTTGTGAAAAGTGAAGGAGACAGAGAGAAGAAGGGTTTGCAATTAGGGTTTGCAAGGATTAAAGAGAAGGACTGAGATCTTCTTCAACATACCTCCATCATTCCGCTAATGGCTTCAGGTATGTAATTTATGTGTATAGTTATTTATGAGATTCTTCTTGAGATGTAATTGATTCTAGATCCTTGAAATTGATTCATGAAGTATTAAAGTTTTATTCTAACATTTGGTATTAGAGCCTCGTTATAGAATCTTTGCATCTCAGAATTATGAACAATTCTTGTAGATCTAAAATTCAGAAATTAGGGTTTTTGATTAATTGTTTCAAAATGAAATTTTTGATCATTTAATTGTAGAATTTTAAGAGGATTTAATAGCCCTAATATTCTGTTCATATTCCTCTAATTGTGCAATTAATTGGGATCAAAATTCAGGAATTAGAAACCCTAATTTTCTCTAAATTTCTGGCTTCAGTCGATTAAACAGGAACTGCCATTTGATAACTGTTTCGTCGACTGTTAGTCGACTAGCCCATAACACTAGTCGACTAAGTCCTTTTCCAAAAAGTTAAGAACTCTCTGTTTCACTTCAGGAGTCGACTTGATATTTTGAGTAGTCGACTAATAATGGTATAGTCGACTTATTCCCTCACTATAGTCGACTAACAGGTTGACCCGAAAGTTGTTGGGTTCTCTGTTTCTCTGTTAGTCGACTAACCTTTCTCTGATAGTCGACTTGCTTTACCTTAGTCGACTAACCTAAAATGTATAGTCGACTTGACTTGACCCTAGTCGACTGGGACTTCCACTATAGTCGACTTATTTTGTTTCAAGTCGACTAGTAGTTCCTTGACCAGTCGACTAATGTATGTTTAATTCAATCATAATGTATGTTACACATTTGATGTTATGGTGTTAATATTGATTGATATTGGTCAAGTGTCAACATTGGAGTATTATGGAATAACTCAATTAAAAGATTAGAGAATATTATTGGTTAGTTTTATATTCATACGGTTTATTGATTTAGTAGTTGCCAAAGTGACCTATATTAGTAAGCCTTATGAATATACAACTACATAAAAGATTTGTCAATAAGGGTGACATTAAGGTCAATAATATTCTCGATGGCGGTTCTAGTTAGGAGATTGGGACTCGCCTAAAGGAGTCTTTTTCAAATAATTACGAACCGGGTAGGGTAGTGTAATTTATGCAACTTAGTGGTGTAGAATTGGATACCCAAAGGTAACATGACTTACTGTCTAAATGGCATAAATTATATTAGACCTACATAGGTGATAAAAGGTCTCACCTATATAGAGTGAATGCTAGATATGCTTAGGTTTCGCCCAAAGGAGAAATCAAAGTGATATCAATATTCATCTTCATAAAATTTAAAGTTTTTGTATTGATTCGGGGCCTTAATGTGAGCTTGTCCTATTTTGTTTCAGTGAACGTTCCCACTTCCCTTCACTCTCATGCAACTAGCATTTCAGCCCTGGATGGTACAAACTTTTCTGAATGGTTTGAGCATGTCCAATTTACACTGGGTGTACTGGATCTTGACATGGCTCTACTAGTTGAGAAACCTGAGGAAGTCACTGCTGAAAGCACAGCAGATCAGGTTAGCCATGCCAAGGCCTGGGAAAGGTCGAACAGACTCAGTCTTATGTTCATAAAGATGACCATTGCCAACAATATCAAGACTTCACTCCCTCAAACTACTAATGCATCAGAACTTTTAACTGCTGTAAAAGACCGGTTTAAATCTGCTGATAAGTCATTAGCTGGCACCCTTATGGCTGAACTAACTACCATGAAATATGATGGTAGTAGAGGAGTCCAACAACACATTCTTAATATGACTGATAAAGCTGCCAAGTTAGGAATACTGGGAATGAAAGTGGATGAATCCTTCTTGGTACAGTTCATCCTCAACTCACTTCCTCCTCAGTTCGGACCATTCAAGATTCACTATAATACTCATAAGGATAAGTGGAATCTGAATGAGCTGACTGGTATGTGTGTTCAAGAGGAAGTGAGACTGAGGCAAGAAGGACATCACTCGGTGTTGGCAGTATCTCAAGGAGCTATCCATAAGAAGGGAAAGTATGGAAGAGGTAAGAGGTTTCCACCAAAGAAAGGGAATGAACCTGGGGAAAGTAGCCAGGGTCATGGAAGGACTTTCACTGTCAAATGCTACTTTTGTGGCAGAAAAGGACATGTGAAGAAGGATCGCAACAAGAGAAAGGCTTGGTTCGAAAAGAAAGGTATGAATCTTTCTTTTGTATGTTATGAATCAAATCTTGCTGAAGTTCCTTCTAATACTTGGTGGATTGACTCTAGAGCCACAACTCACATAACTAATTCAATGCAGGGATTCCTTACAACCAGGAAACCGAAGGAAAGTGAAAGATTTGTCTTTATGGGGAACCGTCTCAAAGTGGAGGTCGAGTATGTTGGAACTTATCGACTACTTTTAGAGACGAGTCATCAGATGGATCTTGTTGACACTTTTTATGTACCTTCGATTTCTAGGAATTTAATGTCATTATCCAAATTAGATGTTGTTGGATATTCAGTTTTATTCAGTTGTGGAAAACTCAATTTAATGTTTAATTCAATGTCGGTTGGACATAGAATTTTATGTGATGGTTTATATAAAATTTCCTTGAATGATGAGTTTGCACAATCTCTTTTAACCCTGCATTCAAATGTTGGTTCTAAACGTGGCTTAATTAATGAAAAATCCTCTATCTTGTGGCATAGACGACTGGGGCATATCTCCAGGGATAGAATTGAAAGATTAGTGAAGAATGGGATTTTGGATAACCTAGACTTCACTGATTTTGGTGTTTGTGTGGATTGCATAAAAGGAAAGCAAACCAAACACACCAAGAAAGGTGCCACAAGAAGTAAAGAGCTTCTTGAGATTATTCATACAGATATTTGCGGACCACTCTCTATTCCATGTTTTACGGGAGAGAGATACTTCATTACCTTTATAGATGATCTGTCTCGTTATGGTTATGTATATCTAATTCATGAAAAGTCTCAGGCTGTTGATATCCTTGAGGTGTTCATTACAGAAGTCGAGAGACAATTAGATAGAAAAGTTAAAATCATAAGATCAGATCGAGGTGGTGAGTTTTATGGAAGATATGATCAGTTAGGACAAAATCCTGGCCCATTTGCCAAATTTCTAGAAAAGCATGGTATTTGTGCTCAATACACAATGCCAGGTACGCCTCAGCAGAATGGTGCTGCTGAAAGGCGAAACCGAACACTTATGGATATGGTTAGGAGCATGATGAGCTTCTCTAATGTACCTAATTCATTGTGGAATGAAGCCTTAAAGACTGCTATGTATATCTTGAACAGGGTTCCTAGTAAAGCAGTCCCAACAACTCCTTTCGAGTTGTGAACTGGTAGGAAACCTAGTTTAAGACATTTACATGTTTGGGGTTGTCCAGCAGAGGCTAGAATATATAATCCACAAGAAAAGAAATTAGACTCAAGGACCATATCTGGGTATTTCATTGGTTATCCAGATAAGTCTAAAGGGTACAAATTTTATTGTCCTAACCATAGTATAAGAATTGTTGAAACTGGTAATGCTAGATTCCTTGAGAATGGCGAAATTAGTGAGAGTGATGAACCAAGAAAGGTAGATCTTGAAGTGATAAGGGTAAATATCCCAATACCCTTTACTTCAAGAGAAATTGTTGTCCCTCAGCTTGATCATCAAGCTGAGATACCAGAACAACATAATGATATTGGTTCACCACTTCATGAGGATATCGCCATTGAAAATGTTGTAGAACCACCACACCGGCAGCTTTGAGGAGATCTCAAAGGGAAAGAAGATCTGCCATTTCAGATGATTATGTGGTGTATCTACAGGAATCTGATTTTGATATTGGGACTAATAAAGATCCAGTTTTATTTTCACAAGCCATAGAAAGCAATGATTCTAGTAAATGGATTGATGCTATGAATGAAGAGTTGAAATCTATGGACCAAAACAAAGTCTGGGATCTCGTCGAATTGCCTAATAACTGTAAGAAAGTCGGGTGTAAATGGGTCTTTAAGACCAAGCGCGACTCCAAAGGCAATATCGAACGATATAAGGCCAGACTTGTGGCTAAAGGTTTCACTCAGAAAGAAGGCATTGATTATAAAGAAACCTTCTCTCCAGTATCAAAGAAGGACTCTTTTAGAATCATCATGGCTCTTGTAGCTCATTATGACTTAGAGTTACATCAAATGGATGTGAAAACAGCTTTTCTGAATGGAAATTTGGATGAGGAAATTTACATGGAGCAACCTGAAGGGTTCGCAAAGAAAGGACAAGAACACTTGGCTTGCAAATTACAGAAATCCATCTACGGACTGAAACAAGCTTCCAGGCAATGGTATATAAAGTTTAATGATACCATTACCTCTTTCGGATTTACAGAAAACACTGTTGATCAGTGTATATGTCTGAAGATCAGTGGGAGCAAGTTTATCTTTTTGGTTCTGTATGTGGATGATATCTTGTTAGCCAGTAGTGATATTGGTTTGCTGTATGAAACTAAAGACTATCTTACCAAGAACTTTAAGATGGTTGATATGGTGAGGCAGCTTATGTCATTGGCATAGAGATCTTCAGGGATAGATCTCGAGGATTACTAGGACTGTCTCAGAAAGGTTATATCAATCGAGTCTTGAAAAGATTTCATATGGAATTATGTTCAGCCAGTTGTGCACCCATTATGAAGGGTGACAAATTAAGTGGGAGCCAGTGTCCTAGAAATGACTTAGAAAAGGGTCAAATGCAGAAAGTTCCGTATGCGTCAGCTGTTGGGAGCTTGATGTATGCACATACTTGTACCAGGCCAGATATCAGTTTTGCTGTTGGGATGTTAGGAAGATACCAGAGTAATCCAGGAATGGAGCACTGGAAATTGACAAAGAAAGTAATGCGGTATCTTCAAGGGACGAAGGATCATATGCTCACATATAGGAGATCAGATCAGTTGGAAGTGATCGGTTATTCGGACTCAGATTTTGCTGGTTGCCCAGATAGCAGGAAGTCTACCTCAGGCTTTATTTTCATGCTGGCAGGTGGGGCAATCTCGTGGAAGAGTGTAAAGCAGTCTATCACTGCTTCATCCATGATGGAGGCTGAGTTCATAGCTTGTTTTGAGGCCACGAATCATGCATTATGGTTACGTAATTTTATCTCAGCACTTGGTGTAGTTGATTCTATTGCCAGGCCGCTGCAGATATTTTGTGACAATACAGCAGCCGTTTTCTTCTCTAAGAATGGAAAGTACTCTAGTGGTTCCAGACACATGGAACTTAAGTACTTGGTGGTTAGAGAAAGAGTTGAGAAACAAAAGGTGTCTATTGAGAATATAAGTACCACTTTAATGGTTGCTGATCCATTGACCAAGGGATTACCTCCAAAGACATTCAAAGAACATGTTATTAGAATGGGTCTTTTGAGTAATCTGTAATGTATGTTTTGGTACTTATGTAATTGACACTATTGCGTAATAAAAGTTTGTTTCTGTATTTCCTGTTATCCAATTATGTGCACATATTATGTATGGATGTTTGTTAAACAGGAAATGTCTTGACAAGACAAATTACAGGGGTCATTTTGGTTATGGACTCAATTAGTAAGGGTTATCAATGTTGTGGTACGTAGAAGGGAGTATGACATAGATGTTGTATAACCGTTATGACTCACATTGGTGGTCCAAGCTAATTGCAGTATTACAGTATCTAATTATTTGGGCTTGTCAGTGGTTGTTTTTAAAATTCGTGATCACGTGTCAAAGTTTTTCAGTATGGAATCCAATGGAGTCAAAATGTTTTGAAAATGAGTCTTTTATTTGTTTTCTAAAGTTTTTATCTTAATCGGCTAGTGGTCCAAGTGGGAGAATGTTAATCTCACATTAAATATTAAGTGACCCACTAGCCTAATTAATTGGATTCCCTAATTATGGTTAACTGATATTATGTATGCCCAAATTAAAGTTACATTTGTATAAAGTTATTAAATAATCTTTTGTGGTATTAAGGGACCATAATGGGTGGTTTTATCACAAGGGATTAATTGCAATTGTTGACCCTCATTTCTCCTCCTGAAAAGAAAACAACCCTCCCTCTTTCATTGTGAGTTCCATCATTATTGTGCTTGGGTTTGTGAAAAGTGAAGGAGACAGAGAGAAGAAGGGTTTGCAATTAGGGTTTGCAAGGATTAAAGAGAAGGACTGAGATCTTCTTCAACATACCTCCATCATTCCGCTAATGGCTTCAGGTATGTAATTTATGTGTATAGTTATTTATGAGATTCTTCTTGAGATGTAATTGATTCTAGATCCTTGAAATTGATTCATGAAGTATTAAAGTTTTATTCTAACAGTTGGCTAATTGGCTTATACAATTTTTCGTTAGGAAACATGCACCAATCTAAGACGCAAATGCAAGATCAAACAAACAAGTGGATGCAATGCAAAATTCTAGACGCAAATAAACTAAATGCATACGCTAAATGATAAAATTAAAATCTTCTAAAAGAAGGCTTAATTTAAATGTTTGGAAATGTAATTCTAAAATGATGAAAAATAGCAAACATGATGCAAATAACTAGAGAGAAGCAAATCACGATATCACTAACAAATGACTGTAGTCCAATAATATTTATAAATAATTTAGCGATTGAAATTTGGCTCAAGTCAGGTTTCACCTGAGAATGTGAGTAGTCCACGCCCAAACATACTCTTGTAAATTCATTCGAAGGATTACTAATAATCGAGAGAGCTGAAATCACGTCCGAAAAGTCCTAAAAATAGCAAAAATAGGGATTGAAAATGACTGGAAGAAGACAGCTTTGAAAACATCTCGAATCAGGTTCGAATCGGGTCTGAAAACTGTCAACGGGCCTCAAGAGCTGTTATCGGGTCGGGTCCAATTGACAGTGGGCTCGACACGGCTTAGGTCGGCTCGAGTTTGAAACAGGTTGATTTGAGCCACATTTGAACCCGATTGAATTTGAACTTGAACAGAATCCGATTATATTTGGTGGACGTTGTTGGCAGTGGCTATTGGTGGCTGTGTGGAGGCACAACGGTGGATGTTGGCTGTTGGTGCCGTCATCAGCGAGTCATAGTCGAAGAACGAAGTTGATGACGAGGTCAGATCGTTGGCGAGATCAAGATCTGATCTCGAGAAGGTGGCTAATGGCGATGGCAGAGGGTCTGGTGCGGTGAGGATGATCTCGAGATGCAGATTTAGTGGCGATGATGAAGTCGGCGTTGATCTAATTGCGGCGAGATCAATCATTGCGGTGGCGAATGCAGATCATCGACGAGGTCGATTGAGGGTCGTGATCATGATGGCGGGGACGATTGAAGGCCTAGATCACGTCGGCAAAATCGATTGGAGCTGTGGGCGGGTTCGGCGAGAACAGAGAAGGATCGAGGGGAGTCGGATGACGACGATAGGGGTGGCAGTTGTTGGAGAAGTCGACAGATAATGTCGGCGACAAATCGAAAGTCAGAGGCGAGGGCATGGCTTGGGTTGAGGCGTCAGATGAGGAGCTAGGGTTTGGGGTGATGATTGGGGAAGATGAACATTGACAGCGGGCAATTTTGGTGGAATTTTTGGATTTTTTTTTGTGTAGAGAAAACGTGACTTATGCTCTGATGTCAAAATTGATATATAATGGAAAGGAATAAAACTAGGGTTTGATAATTTAGGGATAACAATGGATAAAGATTGATTTGGATCTCTCACTCAGGTGATCTCTCATTCACATTTGCAACTCACAAAAGATTTAAAGAGTTAAGTAAATTAACATGCAAAGCAAAGTTTTAATAAACTCAATCTCATTAGCTACCAATTTCAACACTAGTCTTGACTTTATATAGACCTACATCAGATGAAAGATTCCCACCACAACCAATGTGGGACTAAACATTAACTAAGTAAAACAACCAAAATAAACTAAATAAAAGCACAACTAAGATAACGACGTCCCCATCAGAAAGGATAGTAGGAGAGAGAGAGAGAGATAGTGATCGATATGACTTCTATGGTTACAAGTGGGAAGGGGGGGAAAAAAGGAATAGAAAAGTGGGGTGGGTCATGGTTATGGCATGTCTCATACTTTGTGTATGCAACAAGGACCAGAAGTGCCAATAAGATGTCCAAAACACACAACCTGTATATTGCATCCAAAGAAGAGGAACTGCAATCATGTGCGCAGACCAAAGAGGATGCAGTTGAAGTCCTCTCATACTTGTTTGTTCAGCTGCCTTTTGTTGTGTGGGCGCGCGCACAGGCGTTGTCTCTTTTCTGTTCTTGTTTCTTTCTTTTGTGGTTGGTTTGGGGTGTGTGAACATTGGGTAAGGACAAGATAGCATAGTTTTAGAAAGAGAGATGAGATGACCGCGCTAAAGAAATAATATTGCAACATGGTTGCTGGGACTCTTGCAAACAGTTATTGTTATGGTTGCTCTTGGAGGTAGAGGAAGTGGAGGGGACACAGAAAGGCAGGACAGGAGGAAACCTATGGAGAAATATATTATTTATTGTTCCGCTGCCTTGTCACTATTTCGCAGACACCATCTGCTTAATGGCATGCACGTCTGCTCTGAAGTGAAGACTCTTCAGCAACTTCAGATATATGTATTTACCATGTCAGAACACACCGAGGATTAGATAGAATCAAATAGCTGGGGAGACAGACTCAAAGGTAATCGAAAGCCTACACATTATGGGCAGTTTAATCTATGCATTTAATCTACTGCATAGATTTTTCCCGTCACCTCCTGTCTGAAGTGAGAGAAATTCCTAGTTTTGTTGTTGAAATAAATTAAAATAAGCTTGTGAAGTAACATTTGCAACGACCATATCAATGTCCAAAACAAACAAAGTCATTTAACTAACCTGTCTTACTTTGAAACATGACATAGGTGTCAATTGTGAGGTCATACTGAAGTGCCCAACACGAGAACCTTAAAAAACCCATGGCTCTAAACGTGTTGTAGTAAAATTAGCATGAACATTGAGTCTGGGTGTTTCCATTGAGGGGAGAGCAGATTTTTCATCTGCTGAATTTACTCCTGTCACTGGGTTTCTTTCTTATAGAGAGTTTTCTGTAGTCCTCTTGTTTGGTGTTTTTTCTACCCTTGTGGTTTGTGTAGATACTTGGTTCATGATTTATTTGCTATGATATTAAACTTTTCGACTGCAGTTGGTATTCAACTAGGATGATAGGTTTTTTCCTTAGTTGCAGACACCCATTATGCTATTACGAAGTTGCTGTAAAACCACCTTTATTTGAGTAACTCTAGTATATTTCTAGACTATCATGTTGATTCACACCCAGAACAAGTTATAATTTACAGTAATTTACAGTAGAGAGGCACTGCTTACAAGGCTCGTGGCACTATCCCAGAAGGTTAACCTTTTAGGTGGAGTAGCTTAAACACTTGTATACCCAAGACCATCCCCAAGTCTAACCGATGTGGAACTATTTGTTCGCACTATGCCTAACAAGCCCCCTCGAATAAAGAGTCTTTGTTTCTTTGGGGTTTCCTGTCGTCACAACGGAGGAGGAAGCCAGCCCACCCACTGGTAGCTTGCCCCCTGTTCCACAGGGGCGGTGGCCTGGGCTTAAGTCCATTCCTGAGGATCTTCAACACATCTGGTCCAAAGCTTGAGGCATGACTCTGATATCACTTACAAGGCTTGGGTCACCATTCAAAAAGTTTACCTATTAGGTGGAGTAGCCCAAATGCTTATACTCAAGACCATCCTCAAGTCTAGCCGATGTGTGACTATTTGTTTGCACTATGTTCTACACTGCTCATCTACTAACTAATTCAACATAGAGAAAAATCTGTCTATTTCAGTAACTCTTTTTATATTTTTAGACTATCCTGTCTTGAATTATCAGTGGCTCCTTTGGCTTGAACTAGTTAGTGACTTGATGTATGTTGAATTAGTTAGTTGATGAGCTCTTAATGGTAGGATTGCAAAATTAGTGTGGTCGTGGGTTTGTTTAAGAATAGTAGATTGTAAAATTTTATTATATATATTTTAATCTAATTCTGACCAAATCTGAGTCATGTTTCTTTCCCGCAGGCGATTCGAACTGGCTGGGTACATCCGAATATCAATCTGGAAAACCCAGACAAAAGTGTGGTATGTTATCTTTGCTTTGCTCTTTACCTTTTCATATGAATAAAATTGAGCGTCAACTCAAATTAGATCCAAACTTTCCTCCTTGGGGCTGTAAATAATAACTACAAGTAATTTTTGCATCTACATGGTAATTTATGCATCCTGGGATGGGAAATTTTTTATTTGTTTTTCACTTATACTAAATGATAAATTATAATATGCACAGTATGAACTTTTTTATGCTCCGAGAACATAGAAACGTGTAATTGCAACCTTTTTTTTTTTTGCCAGAAAGACATTCTTTTCAAACCCCTTCTCTGATTCTATCTCTGGCCCTGATACTTGGGCACATCATCACCTCTACTTGTTTTGCTAAATCACTATACTTTCTATTAGCATATTATGTTTTTACACTATGTTTGTAGGACATGGTTGTATTCATGAGATCCTCTTTTCAAATTGATGTTGGCTATGGAGCAGTACAAAATCTGTGATATTCGTTATTTGATTTTGTTCACTATGAAAATAGGGCCGCATACCAAAAATATAAACAGTAAGTTTAAGCTCTCATGTAACTAGGGCCAAAACTCTTTTATTATTTGAAGTAAAATAAAACACAAAATTAAATAAATGTGAACTTGAGATTATAACAAGCACCTTTACTGACCAAACTAGACTTCATTC